>JAKWJA010001133.1:0-30771 GCA_027704765.1 Solanum habrochaites
CTATGGCGTATATATTGGTTTTAAATGATGGTATTTGTATCATATTGCACTTACACCATAGTTTAAACATAATATTTACAGTCATCTAGTTTTAAATGATATTTTACATATTTGGTGTTTTTTTCGGTAAGTTTATAGCGTATATCTTGATGTAGACTTTATTTTACCACTCATATTGAGCTTGACACCATATTTTAACCATAATATGCACCATTTAATGTGTTATACAAATTATAATTGGTAAATTCTTGAATAACCATTAATATGACAGAATTTAAGGAACCCTTCAAAGGGAGTTTTTCGCCTCGTCTGTTCGCACTTAATTAGGGGCGTTTGGCCATGTTCCATTTTTAATTTTAAAAAAGTAGATTTATTTATTCAAAGTGAAAAAATAATATTTGAAAATTAGAAGCTCAAAGGCATGAAAAGTTTTGTAGAATAACACGGACTATTTTGATGAGCATGAATGTTAACACTATATTACAAATTTGATGTAACACTTAATAGATGATCTAAATAATAAGAAAAAATGTAACATTATATATATAGATATGATATATATATATCTTATATATTAAATTTTAAATAATTACTAATTTACCACTAATAAGCGTTTTTATACCATATATGAGAAAGATACCTTAACAGCATACCATATCCTTAATATCATTATTTTCACAGAAAAATTACTTATTCTGTGTTGTAAATTAAATCTATTGATAGGTGAAAAAATATTTATTTTTAAAGAAAAGAAACTGACTGTTGGGCCTAAAGCATATTGGAAAATCTTTGGGAAGTGGTGTTTGTCATATAACTGGCCAATATTTGTAAAGCATTCCAGTTCCTTTAAATAATAGAAGATAGAAAAAAACTAGTTTCGAGCCTAAGTTCTAAGACTTGAGCAATTTTAGAAAAATTCAAAAATGTTACCCCAAAATTTTTATATTCATAAAAAATACCCATTATTAGTAAGGTCAATTATAATTGTGTAACTTTTTTCCCCGAAAAGTTGTTTAAGTTCGAATTGAGTGATAAAATTGAGAAAAAAAAAGAACAATGTATGTCAATGGGCTATAATTTAAACCGGATCATGAAAAGTTTGAATATGCGATTAATGTATTTCTCTTGCATATATTGTTATTTTATGGTTGTTGATTTTCTTCAATTATGTTATAAGGTTACTTTTTAATTGATCATATTCACTATAAATATATAATACAAATTTGTAAGTATGTCTAATAGTTTTAGAACTTATATATGAGTATAAATCATATTTTTTTAAAATAGTCAAATATTCTTAGAATACTTGAACCAAAACACAAGGTGTAATTTCACCAAAATCTTGACCCAAATATTATTGGAAAAAATTACGCTTGGTTGGTTTTAAGCACAACTTTAGACTACTTAATTACTCATCATAGTTATAGTTTGTTATAATTACCACTCGTGAGTCACGACTAACATTAAACATCAATTATGTGGACTGACTTCGAGTTTGTGTAATTAGCTATCAATTTGTATAGAAAATTTGTTAGAATATACAAATATATAACCGATATACAATTCACGTCTCTTCCACTCTCTGCCCTCTCTCTCTCGCCTCTCTCTCCATCTCCCAACTCGCCTCACATCTTTCCTCCCTTTGCCAATTCTGATAGCTCATTATACAAAATGATATGTATAATATATAATTATCTAATCCGATTTAAATATACACTTCACCACTCTCTCCCATAGAGGCTCACTATCTCTCTCAATTTTCGCTAGCCTCTCTCCCCACATATCCCACTCCGCTTCTCGCTCCTTCCTATCCCAATCTACTTGAACATTACAAATCAATCTGCATAATATAGAATTATCTAACGATATACATTTTACAATTACACCACTCTTATCACTGTGTGCCCCCTCCGCTTGCTCTCTCCTATCTTCTCCCAGTCTCAATGCCCTATCCCCTATAACATGTAGATATTGACTATGAAATGTAATTCTCAAATATAGATAGGGAAAGTAAATATGCTATTTTTGAGGGTCTAAGTAAATAGTCTGGCGTGATTTGTCAAAAAATATTTGAAAAACATAGATATGGGCAATTTAGGCCTTGGGAACTTAGGTTTAGGGCTATAAAAAATTTTAAAATCGGCTTCATAAAAATCTCCCTCTTCATCTTTTATCGACGGAATAAAATTGCTCTCCAAGTCTCGCACAGCCCAAAAGCAAATCAAAAGAATTGTATGATCCATTCCTTGATGAAATGATGATGGTGTTGTTATTATTATACAGTCCAATTCGCTGGAAAATTATAATTTAGTTAAATCAAATTTAGTTATATAATGTTGATTCTTCTTCTGTACGTGCTGTCATCTATATAATACTCCGTAGATCAAAATTGAAGTTAGAATATGTGACTCCCCTTATTTCTTTATGTTCCACTGGTTTCATATTTTTTGAAAAGGGACTCGTAAATTTTTTGCTCAGTGTATAGCGAACTAAAATCAGTGTCGAATTACATTTTCAAAATTTCAATCTTTTCCGATAGTGTTCATACATTAACTAAACACTCCATCATATTAAAGAACACGCGAGCTGAGTTGACTTAACGTGACTGTTGTTGTCAAGGGAACAAATAGTAACAAAATATTTGGCCAACTACGCGTAGGTCCTCTTTAATACAAAAGACAGTAATAGTTTCGACTTTGTAAAGAGAAGAAAAGAAAGAATACTTGAGGTATGAGATTAGAAAGAAAATACAACAATAATTAACTGACATTAATCTTGCCGACAGATGTTGAGCTTACAAGTTAAACAAAATATGAAGAAACAGAAACAGTGGAATCGAATGAAACAAGAAAAAGTAGTTGATAGAGTCCATTCATTATTCCTCTTTCTAGTTTTGAAGAATAGATCATATTTAAAATCAAGTGAAGTTTTACTTTCATAAGAATTGCCATGTTCCCGTGTTTGCAAAAACATGCGAAGGAACTTTTTCACAACGTGTTCATTGAGCGATAATTTCAAAGAATAGAAATCAGGACGTTACTGATAAGTCAAGATATCTAAAGGCATATGAAAACGAAATGATGGAAGATTGGAAAAGATCTTGAATGTGAATGGAGTGATCTTGGACTAAATAAAACACGCAAGATCATTCTACTGGTGAGGGATATATATGAAGAGTAAGCCAGATGATTTATACTTGGGAAGCTCGAGTCATAAAAATCCTCAGCCGACAAAGTTATGCATCACTATCCCTGGATGCCCCTCGGTTGTGAACACTGGAACCTTGTAGTGACAGCACTTGGATTTGACTTTCGACGTTGCCAGTATAAAGGAGTGCACATTGTTAAGTACTATGTCATTTCGAATATTTCAATCTTAGCAGTGGGGAAGAAACCTGGTTGGAGGAGGGGAAATGGGACAACACGCGTTGATTCTGATTGTGGGAAGGGTTCTAATTAATAGCATTCGATGTTAATTTTGGCCGAAGAAATCTGTATCGAAACACGGAAGGGATTGGCATTGGTATGTTATGCGATGGTATGTGTTTCGATGGATGTAAAAGCAGGAGGAAATTCAGTTATTCACATATTCTTCCAGGAACGACATGAAAGTGGTTATTAAAAACTAACAATACGCGTGATCGATGAATGATTTCTCTCTTTACCCACCTGTGTGGTGATTCCGAAGCGGATAATGGATGTTGGATTTTGGAAGATTCAGGACAGGATTGTCCAAGAAACATTACAATCGTCAGCAAAAGTAAACATTGATGTATGTCCATCCAAATCAACCGCGACCAAATCGAGAGAGCACGTACGAGAAACCGGGAAACTTGTGGGTTGGTGGTGGCACGAGAACGGTAAGTTGTTGATTCTTAAAAACCAGAAGAACTCAGGGAATAACTATAGATACAAAGAGTAGGGTGATGAAGCTGTTTAAATTTAGACACGAAGAGCTCGGGGAATCTTTTGGAATGCCTAAGGAGCCCTTTGATGAAGAGGATCTACTAGTGTTGCGATTTTATTTGGAGATCAATGAGCTTAAAAGGAACGACATGGATAACCGATTCTAGTTTTCTTGGGACTAAGGGTAGTTGTTATTTTATTCTTTATTTTATTAGTATTTGTAGTTGGTACATTTGTGTACTTTGGCTTGTTGTTTTGAGATTTTCTCCTTTACACCTTGTTTGGATGGTTGTTGAATGTTTGTTTTAATCGTTATTAAATGCTAAATGTTATCAATCGATTTTGTGCAATCGCGTCATTACTTTAATATATTCTTTTCTTGATCCTGACTTGTCTTATATTATTGACTGTATCTATTTCTGTTGATTTATCATTCAAATTGTTTTATCTTATCGAAATGCTATATTCATTAAATAATATATTATGGTATAGATACAATACCATATATTATGAAACAATACCTAATAAGCATTCCAAAACCAAAGTGGGAGTCAAAGACAAAAACACAAAGAGATTAGGTAATTCTTTCATTATATCCTATTTTGGTGAACAAAGAAATCTGATACCTATTAGATTATTGGTAATGAAAAGTAAACCACTATCAATGCGAAAAGGTGTTATAGATATATATATATATATAGATATATGATATAGATAGTAGATATATAGAGATATATTATATATATAGTACTAATTCTTAAATAATAATTTTTAAAATAGAGAATGTATTGCATTGAATAGACTAATTATATAAACATTAACATTTCAATCGTCGGCTCCGTCAAGTTATCATTTTAACTATGGATAATTTACTTTTTCGTCCACTTTCTTCATGCCATAGGCATAAAATATTTCGCAGTTTGAAACTGCATATAGGTAATGAAAACGATCCAATTGATTAAGTACTTACAAGAATTACCTATTCCTAGTTCAACTTCACTATCTACACAATAATCCTTAATATACTGATCTTTGATACTTGTTGAAAAAATCAATCAAGTATCAACCTTACGTAGTAACGAAATGAATATATGGGCGAAATATAGGGTTACAAACCGCCAAATAAGACTGTAAGCAAGAGATAATCACAAACCAACAAAAATAAGCAAGATAAACCTAGTATTCAATTTACATTTAAAAGTAATAAGAGTCTAAACCACCGATAATAGGTAGCTACTCATAATAGAGAAAATGTGCAGTATGGAAAATTATGGCTTATAACTAGTTCCATATTAACAAATCAGAAGTTTCAACTCTATTGGGAAAATCTCTAATCCTTGCAATGTTGAACTAGAGATACTCATCCTAGACTACTCAAATCACAGAAAAATGATTAATTCCAATTGTAAACTTTGTCAACATTTGGATACCCTTCCACTACCAAATTTCGTGGAGCCGGATAATCATATAGACATTCCAATGCTGTCTCCCATTTTCATTTTGTGGAGGGAAGCACCCCCCCCAACTTGTTCCTTTTTCGACTCTTAGCCAAATTCAACTTCCTCTACCCCTCTTACAATGGCTCCCGGATACTTTACTGGGCACAATTTGTGACCTTTCATTTATTTTCGTATTTCTTTTGCTCGAACTTGCCATATTTTTTTCATGATTTGATCAAATATTTGTTTGTTTGCTTCTTAGCTTAAGTCCTGAAACTCACATTTCATGCCCCGAGCCTACACCCTAGCGTACTGGCACTCGAAGAAGCCCATTCCTTGGACCCAAGAGAAACCTTTTTTGATTGATTATGTTTCTTTTTTACTTACATCTCAGCGTTTAAGACTTAAAACACAAGAGATAACACTCATTGAAAAACTTAAGGTAATAACGTAGTCAAAAATGGAGCAAATTGTCCTAAACG
Organism: Solanum habrochaites; assembly: GCA_027704765.1. Taxonomy (NCBI): domain Eukaryota; kingdom Viridiplantae; phylum Streptophyta; class Magnoliopsida; order Solanales; family Solanaceae; genus Solanum; species Solanum habrochaites. Next base: position 5,827 of record JAKWJA010001133.1, read on the forward strand.
TTACAATTGAGTTAATAAGACTAAAGCAACCAATTACTATATGTCTTGACGCTCTAAAACAAAGCGGGATGTTGGGGACAAGACCCACAATCATCCTAACAACTGAAAAACAAAAAGAGCAAGTGAAGTAAAAGATGTCATCCGGCAGGTAAGGAGGCTAATCCAACGGACTATGAAGTCTCACTGGATTCACAGGGATGCGCAGTTATGCCGATCTGTGAATGGTCGCATCAAATACGATTGCAAGCCAACTAACATCAGTACATAGAAGGACTGAGAATGCGAGTTAGAATGCCTTAAAGGTTACATCGGCTTGAAGGAAAATCTGAAGAAACGACGTGGACTCAACTCATCTATGCAAGGATAAAACATTTTCAATATAAAGCAATTTAAATCGAGTGCATTATAAGGAAAAGTTTTTTAAAACATTATGACAACTCTGTATGTATGCAAAGATACAATATAACTCTGAGATGTATGTAAAAATACAAATAACAGTGTATATAAAATATATTTAACTTCTGTGGAGTTTCTCTAACCGACAATCATCACTTAAGAGCTATAGTGATGATACATCGTTTTGCCTCATGCTGCAAGGGCCGTCCTATACCTTGCCATTAATATAGAACCTGAATTAATAAGTGGATCCACTAGTCTATGCTAAAAAGCACTAAAGGAATCATCTAAAAAGTATGACTATTTTTCTACCCATGGTGGCTACATGGTTTATGGGGGTTGTGAGTTATCTGAACTCTCCCCATATCGTATTCAATACTACTCCCAAAATATACTAGCTTGTATGTTTTTAAAACACACTTCCTTCTATGATTTTGAGAGTAGTGCTCAAAAATACCTTAGTCAAGGCACCTTGTGGAAATCCAAAGTTTCCCCTCGTTTTCATTAGAAAGCAATTATTTCTGAAAAATAGATCAAACAGCTCGTTGGATAACTCTCCGCCTTCCTTTTTATTTGAATAGAAAAACATTTTTAATCTGGGGAATAATTAAACCTGATATACTCTTTTGAAGAAATGAAATCAAATCTTCACTTTTTAATTAACTGAGATGGGTCTTAACACAAGTTAAAAATATGCTAAAGGCTCTTGAAACTTTTAAGAACTTTGTTTTGACTTGACTCTTACACTTTCTTTGACTTGATAATTACTGTTTTTAATGAATTGGATCATGGATCAGGTTCATGGTCTCATGTTATTGGATAATTTATGATGTTTTTATGTACCATTAGACTGTTAAAATATCAACTAGGAAAACATAGGTACATCCACTAAGGAACTGAGTAAGAAGAAAGAGGGGAAATGGGAAGAAATTGGCGGCCAAAGCGTTGGAGAGGCGCGGGGCGCCTCCCTCTACTTTTAGAGAGGTTTTTCTCGAAGCGACGCATCCTAGGCAAATTCAAGGGGGAATGTGTGATGATCTGGAAGGTGCGGCTCCAAATCTTACCCAGAAAAACAAACCGAACTTTCTCCTTTGGTTTATCTCCAAAACCTCTAACTTCCCATGGTTCTTTCCCCCAAACTCTTAGGATCATAGTACCTCAACATACAAATATATTAGACTCAAAAGTTTCATCTGTAACATGAATAAAATTCCTCACGACACTTGCAACAATCACAACCATCCAAAGAAATTAACAAAATTTCAATTAAGGTTCTCAATAACTCATTCATTAACATTCAAGACTAAATTCGCTTAACTGACGCATGATTGGCGCTTTGTGGGGGGGTGTAATATTAATCACTGCTATGTGATCTCACGTACCTTTTTAGAGATCCCCACCGATGCATTCCCACACAAAGAATGAATGTGTTGGCAATTTATTTCGATTTTTCCACGTCTTTTTCTCTTTCTCCAGGCCAAGCGTGAGAATTTTAAATCTTTCTAAGCTGAACAAAGTCTTTTTTTACCCCAATTAATCCCTAAAACGAATTAATATAATTAGGTAAGAAAAAGATATATTTGCCCTTACCAAATTCTGATTGAATTTCCTTAATCCAACAACCCAACTTTCGAAAGGCATAACTCACTCATATGAACTCGGAATCGCGTAAACTTGGCCGCGTTGGGAAGATCATTCCAAATAGATTTAAACATATCGGAACTACACCGAAACTATGATTGATTAGGCGTTATGATCCCTGGAAGGACAAAAAAAAAACTCATATTTCACGGAATTCATAATTTATAGAGTTTCCTTTATACTTACAAAAGTAACTATTTCCTATTTTACACTTATTCTAGTCTCTTTTAGTTGGGACATGTGAATCACCATTTTTAAGTTAGTGATCTTATAAAATTATACTAAAAGACACTTAAAACACAAGAAAAAGGGAATTCATAGGTTGTAATGTTGTTACCTTGCGTCCTTATACAGGCTTATGATATTAAGGAAGAAGAAGTAGTTAAGCTTCTATCAGTTTCTCCAGAAGGCTCATCTGTTAGAAGATGGGATGTTAAGCATCTATTTCTAATTCAAAAAGTATTTCATGCATTCCTCCTCAGAGACAGAGAGTGTTCAAAGAAACCCCATTTTCATTTTTCATCGCAATACACATAACAAAAGAGAAACGCAATGTTGATGATGATGAAACAGAGGTTTGAAAGTATTAAAAAAAACAAAAATAGCTACGAAATACAAAGGGAACGGAGATGCTTGAACAAACCCCCCCTCTTATAACGAAAGAAAACTTGATGTGAAAGACTATTTTTTCTTTGTTCAATGTCAGAAGCAATGTATAAGTGTAAAATGAAAAATTACCATATATGAATTAGCTTTTTCTTTAATTTTAGTGTCTATAGTAGAAATTTATCTGTAATCTAACTTAATTGGTGATTTCAGGATTTGGTACTAAAGAACTCAACGCTATCAGTATTTGATCAAGAATGAATGAAAAAAGAAGAAAAAGTTGGAGTGAAACACTGATTGAAGTTGGATATTGATCAAAAAATAGTGTCTGCGAGATGTAAGTGGAGGTAAAGACATATATGGGATTATTCTTTTGAAGATAGACATTTTAGAGGATATCGCTAATGAACCTTTCAATGGCAAATAAAAAAGATTTAGCTAAAGTTGAATATGCTCTTATAACACAATATCAACAACTAGAAGAGGATTACTAGAAACAAAAGGATGGGATGTTATATTTCAAAGAAGGAGATAGAAATATGAATTTTTTTCATTCGCATCTAAAAGGAATTAGGAAATCGATGATTAACAAAATTTAGACAGAGCGGGGGATACGATACGTGTCACTTAAAACATAGAAGAGGAAACAGATAATATTAGGGAACAATTTAAAGAGGGTCAATGATATGAGGATCAAGCAATGGTCGAAAGATGTATAACTACAAAATAGAATATCGAAATGACAAGAGAGCCTACAAAGGAAGAAGTTAAGGAGTAGCGTTAAGCTAGAATAAATAGAACACATGTGGAGCTAATGGATTTTTAGAAGAATTTTTTCAAACATGTTGAGAGGTTATAAGGAAAGATATGTGCTAATGGCGATTGTGGTATTTTTGTGTGGTGGTGAGATACCTAATGATTTCCACACGAATATAGTTAATTCCAATGAGGTCAGTAAATTTTAAGAATTTTCGACTATCCAACTTGACTCTTTTGCTTAATAAGATTGGTCAAGCAAGACAATAAAAGAATAACTTGGGTTCTACCTGATATTCCGCTCTGAGAGTCGATCGGGGTTTATGAAAAGGAAGAAGAAGCAAAAAGTCTGAAAAATGTTTACAAAGGCAATAGATATGAGATATAACAAAGGGAATGAGGAATGAATACCATTTTGTGGTGGAGTTGGACATGACTTAAGTGTATGATAGGGTGTCAGGGATACTTTTGATTCGAGTTATGAGAAGATTTGGGTTTGATGAGAGGATTATTTATATGGTGTGGAGATTGATATCTAATAACTAGTACTCCGTGTTAATTAATGGCAAGACTTTTGGTTTTCAATCTTCTTAGGACTGAAGCAAGGTGATCCCCTCTAACCCACTGTGTTCATCATAGCAGTGAAGAGATTTGGGAGGCCTATATGGAGTAGAGAGATTAATCATTTGTATTATGGGGATAATGCAATCCCTTTTTGTTCATGGAATAAGAGGTCAATGCAAAAAAGAAAGGAAGATTCTCGGAGATATAAATGGGTCAGTGGTAGCTATAAACCTGAACAAAGATAGTATACCTGTATGAAAAGGCTCTTTATTTGTATACTGGAAGTCTCGCGAGGTCTGTTGCGTTCCTTTTTGTTTAACCATATCTTGGATGTCAAATTTTTACGAAAGGAAAAAGGAATCCTATATACTTTTTGAAGAGTGATAAAGAAGTTGTAAAAAGATTAATGGATGGAATAATCGATTTTAATTATGGGGGAGGGAAGGAAGCTATTTTTGTAAGAGCTCACTGTTTTAAAATCAATGGCCTATTTATCTTACGTGTGTGAATCTCCCATGGCGTAATAAATGCAGATCATAAGATTATGGCAAAGTTTTTTTGGGTCACATAGGAGAAGTAAAATTGAAACACTAGATTGCTTGGGAAACAATGTGCTTACAAAAATCAGTGGGAGGAGTGGGTTTTAGATAGATGCATGCACGTATCACATGCTCTATTTGCTAAACTATTATGGATATTTACAACATCCATACTCTTTGTGGAGTGAAAGTATGTTGATAAATAGTGTAAAAAATTGCATCAAATACTGGCACAAAATACACCGGGCATTCAGTATGGAGAAGAAGATGATTAGAAAAAACAAGGGGCTTGGTAATATGTGGAAGAAAATAAAGGGGGGAGGAGGAGATTCTCGGAGAAAAATCTTATTTTAGAAGATCAGTGGTAGATGTAGAAACTCTTACGGTATAATGTTGAAGATACGACTTATCACATTGTGAGTTCTCTCTAGTAATGAATATAGGAGATCAGGATAAACCTTGGTGGATAGGAAACTCAAAGGGTTCTTTTTCAGTTAATCGGCTTGAGATTTAATGAGATAGAAAAAGGAGAATGAGGATATATATGATATGATTTGGATGAAAAGCTTGCCTTTTAAGATTAATTTCTTTTTATGGAGGGTGTGGAAAGGGAGGACTGCCACATACGACAATTTACGGAGAATGAGAATTAACATTGCCTCCTGGTGTTGGTGTTATGAGACACAACAAATGGAAACAATGTCAAATATTTTTCTAACATCTAACATTTCCCAAAAGCTTTGGAAGTATTTTGCTTCATGAGCAGGTTTGGACACAGAAGGCTGAAATTTGATGCAGATGATCAAGAGCTAGTGGTATGTGGAAGCTCCTATAAAATTGAAACATATTTTTAGAGTTATGCCAACTCTCATTATGTGGAATTTGTTAAAGGAAAATAGACATACAGCATGGAGGATGTCAATCCCAACTTTGAAGAGTTGGTACAATAAGTGGACATGAAAACCATTTAATTGCCCCCGTGGTGAACAGTATACAATTCAAAGTCAAAAATTAACTGGGAAAACTTGGCCTGAGATGGTAAAAAAAAAATCATATCCAAGGATACTACCAGAGTGTCCAATCACGCTACCGACGGAAGATCAATCACGGTGTAGTCCAGATGGTGTGAGTAAAGAATATTAAGGAGAGAGTGTGTATGACTTCTGCATTAAGAACAGAACTGGGAGGACCTCATCTATGCACAGAGGAACAAATTGGTATGCTATGTATATAAAGCGAGGCAAGATCAATACAAGAGGCCGTAAGTTTGTGCACTCGCATAGTTACAGAACATGGTTATTAAAACTGATCCACTCACTTTAAAGAAAATTATTCCACAGACATAGAGAGTACAATAGGAAATTGGAGAAATCATGGATGAAATAATCAGAGAAGCACAACAACAAAATGTTACAATTCAATACATTTTATGGTAGGGCAATCAAATGGAGTATTATTTAGCTAATCTAGCAATCATTAGCATAGACAAAAAGGAACTCAGAGAGTTCGAGGAATTACCAACCCGAAGAAAAGAAACTGATATAATATTGACATAAGCATAGATGTCCCATCGGATAAAAACAAAATATATAAAATCACCTGACAAATGCAGAATTAGATTCCGAGTCTGGATGAATGGGAGATCCCGAAATATTAACATAAGAGAACGCTCAACTTGATGGGTCGTACAACTACATTTAAAAAGCTTAACGAAAAACATTAAAACGCAAAAAATCACCAAAAAAGCAGGGATAGGCGGGGTACAATATCATCTCTAACAGAAAGCCTGGAGTTCACATCGATTCAAAGTAGAGAGCGCTTTTAAGATCAAATTAAACTGAACCATTCAAAGGAGGAAAGAAATTAAAGCAAGGTCAGATCTAAAAAGGGGAAGTGAAATCCTAAAGAAGGATAGGAGGAAATGTGTTCATATTTCACACCCCCAGATAGCTACCTCTAAGATTTCCACATACTGGTGGACTTCACAGTACTTCACAAACAAAGGCTACCAAGATCAACTACAAGAAATGGAAAAATAGGCGAACAAAGAAGGAAAAAGTGTTACCTTTCAGCAGGAATGCCTCTTGTTGAGATTGCGAAGTGGAGTACGGGGTGGAGCCAGAAGAACCAACCAAGGGAGAATGACGACGAACTAGAGGTCCGATAACTCTTGGAAGGGAACATATGGACAAGGGAAAAAAAAGTGAGAAGAATGATGGTGGAATTTATTAGGGTTACCTATGGCTGGATTAGATAATTTTTGCTTTAATTTCTTATTTGAGTTGTTTGGCCCGAACTCTTTTGCTTGTCAAAAAAATTAAAATGCCCACGAGGCACAACATAAAATTTGGTTAAAAAAATTCGCAGATATATGATTAGAAGTATGGTGATTTCTATGATATTGTTGCTCCTAAGAAGTTCATTGTAAATGTATTGATATTTCGTACGGCTTTGAATTGCAGATTCATGTGTTTATTGCTAAAGTTGGTAAAACGAAATATTACCACCATTTATAAATTATGGTATACTTGATAGATTATGGTATGGATTGAGGTTGTCATATATATCAAAAACAAAATGTTACACTCCATGTAATCAAATTGTTATATTACCATAGTTATGGATAATATTGATTGAAAAATCAATAGATAGATCCAATTCAAGTTTAACGTTAGCGAGTCAAGAAATTTCATATATAGGGATATATCTCGTGTTCGAAACCTCACAAATAAGGACGGTTTAAAAAAAAAGTAGACACTCACAACCCAAATCATAATCAATCCAAATAACCAAGTATCAAGCACCACAAAAGTCAGAAGAGCTACAACCTCCCCGAATAATAGGTTTAGCTAACTCATACTAGAAGAAGTTACAATATGAAATATAATAATGGCGGCACAATTTCAAGATTTAAACAAATAAGGAAAATGCAATACTTATGTGAAAAGATTGTTAATCTATACGCAAAGGTAACTACAGATACTTCTCCTGGACACTCAAAATCAACAAACTCCCCTAGAAACATGAACATAATTTATTTATTTAACTCTCAAAATATGGACAAAGATGACCTTCTGTTGCCAATTTTGTAGAGCAAAATCGTGGAGACATTCCAATTTTCGTCTCCCCATTTTCATTTCGTGGGGTGAGACAAACTTGTTCCTTTTTCAGACTTAGCCAAATTCAAGCTTCTTTACCCTCACAAATGGATCCACAAAACTAAACCTGTGCACTATTTTTGTGACTAATTCTTAATCTTTACTTTTTATATTCTTTTGCTCTTAATTTTTATCTTTTTTTCATCATTTTTTATCAAATACTTGATTGCTTGACGTTCTTAGCTCAAAGTCCTGAAATTCACGAATCTAAGTACTTTAGGTTGTTAACTTATTCAAAGAACTAAAAATCATGAAAGGGAAATGATATATGTCGATAAAGTTTGTCAAACTTACGTCTTATACAAGGCTATGACAGTGAGGAAAGAGAATTAAAAGGCTCTCACATCAAGTCTTCCAGAAGCTCCTCTTTAGAAGAAAAGGACGTCGATTGTCATCCCAGGCTTTTATTCGTTTGTACTGGCATTTCTTGAACTCATCTCTCACTTAAGCCTTTGTCCGAGTAACTATGTGCCACATTCAAGAAGTTTTGGTTGCAATCCTACTTGGAAACAAACTACATGTGAGGGAAACCATTCCTGTTTTCACAGCAGACAAAGAACACAAGCGCAACGCAACTTGAAACTGATTTAAGTCTCAAAATCCAAGAATAACCGGGAGAGCAAAGGAAAAAACTGGAAAGTTGTAGGCGACTAAAATCTAACGTCCAGATAGTAGTGTACAAAGAAATCAAGTAAGAGAGAAGAGAGAAAAGGATGGGGTTATTAAGAAAAACTCAGAGTACATTGCACCATAAACAGGCCACATTGTCAATATAATCTACACTTTACTGCTATGATATTGACACCTTATCTAGATCCTACAACATTAAAGTGACCACTAATTTGTAAGGTCTGGCTTATATATATATTCCAATGTATCTCTTCTATTTTGACGATGTAGGACTTTTTATCTTGAATTGGAGTGTCACAAAGTTATTACCGGAAATATGTTCGTTCATTCCCGTAATTTAAAATTTTTAAAAAAATCTAGTCAAAAGATTGGCAAATAAAGTTTCAAAATGAACAAATGTATTGCCAATGACTATAATAATCATGAGTTTAAGTAAGATCTTAATGCCGAGATTATAAGAAATCCATCTTATATTGCTGAAATTAAAGATCATAGCCTAAATACAGTTATATATGTCTAGATTATCTGTATGGGTAATAGAATAATCTTAGAGCATTGGCAAAAAAAAAAACTAATTCCATTTTTAAATGGTATCCGAGACATAAAATATGTAGTCAATAATTGCGGCTTCTTTATGTGAAATAACAAAAAGTGCATTTAAAAATACCAGAGATTTAAAAGTTACGAGATGTTTCCTTTCCACAGATAATTTTCAATGAGGCGACTCAGTACTCGTGGACTTAACATCTAGGATATCTATAAATAGCAGGTTTAAGAAACTTAACATATTTATTGTATGAAGCAGATCTGGAAATAGTTGGTACTTAATCTGAAAATGCTAACAAATTTGCCGTTCTACTTTTTCCCTTTTTGAACTCATAATGGACACTTTATGGTTTTATGCTTGTATTGCATCGCGGATGGTTGGAGTGACGGGTACTTATAGTACAAAAGGAATTACGGTTAAAGGCATTTGTTCAAAAATATAGCCGACCCTTATCTCGGTAGTTTTCTCATTGCGAGAACAACAGCAAATCCCACCAAACCAGGAAAATCCCACCCAAAATCGCCGGCTAACAAATCTTTGTTAATCATCAAAAAACGTGACCTATTTGTAGACCCAAACATAGTGTCCTAGATGGATCACATTTGCCGTTTCTTTTCCGCATTTTGAGGGATTTTCAGTTTCATCTTTTTAGCAAAAAGACAAAGAAATCAAATTTGAATCAACTCAATTCAAATTTTGGCCCCTTTCCCCTCTAATGAGAAATTCCTCTCCTGTAGATACTCTCTTCCAGTAAAATTAGGGAGGACTCTTTGTGAAAAAAAGAATACTTGATAAGGGATAGTTACAGAGACAAAAAAAAAAACATGAGATGAAAGCATGAAAACCAAAACAGAGAGTTTGCGTTTCTTCTATTCAAATGTAAAGTTGTTTATTTTTCGTTTGTTTAGATTATACAAATTTGTCTCAAGCTGGTAGAAGTTCTTAGGGTTAAGCTGTCGTCTGACGTGCTGCACGAAAAAGGTGATATTGTTTCCTCTTGTATTTTGTTCAATTAACATAGGTTGAATCTTGTGGAACATGTTGATGTTTTAAGATATGTCACTATTTTTTTGTTTTATTATTTATCAGTCTCCCTTTTCTTATGAATATCATGCTCCAGTAAGCAAGTCTACTCTAATTGGGTGCTTTTGGGTTCCACTTTGGTGCCCTGATAGGATTGTTGATGTCCTTCGAGAGAGTTGTCATGTTTGATTATTTTTGTTTAGTTCGATATCTGTTTATTCAGATAAGATTGTATTAATCGGCATTTTATGAACTAGTTGTTTGAATAGATGTCGTATAGTGCCTTTTCAAGGATGTGAAGTATCATTGTCCTAGGGCTGTTGGAATGTATTAATATGCAGAATATCAAATTTATTAGATTATGCAGGTGAGGGTTAGTGGTTTTTTGAAACTTGATTGTCATGGTTCGGTTTGAGTTAAAGTGTCATTTAAACTTTTATTTTTGCCCATTATCTCATCATGAGAGTGGCAAACTATAGTACGCCGGAAGCATATCAGGATATCTTTACTATATCTGAATAATAATAGAAACCCTACCGTCTATGAGCTAATAACATATATCATGCTAGACCACATAAACATACTGAAATTTAATTCGATAAATACCTCTTGAAGCGTGAACAAATACCTTCAAGCGAATCAATAAGATAAACAATAGTTGTGGTCTTCTATAGTGATCCCAAGTCACATCTGAACTCTCTTAATACTTGGGTGGGCAAGTATCGAATAGAAAACTAATTCCTCTATTTGCTAGGTTAGGAGAATCCCTATTTATAGAGATGTCTTACTAATCCAAAAAGGACTAGAAAACCTAGTTTCTAACAAAGAAAGACAACCCATATTATTATTCCTTTTCAACATAGAATAGAATTCTGAATTTTAGTAAATAGGCACTATAGGGACCTATGCAATTAATTACTGAGGCTTCTTCTTTGAAAAATTTCACAATAATTAATTTGAATTATGACCATAATAAATTACAAATATTCCACTAGAAATTCATAATTGACTCCTCTATTCGTTTAAATTTCCCGTAATACACAAGTGTAATTCAAAATGTTAAGATTTCAGATTACTAATCATAAATAAATATTGACGAATTTAACTAATGAGTAATTTTCTTTGAGCCACTAATTAACTAATTCATGTGTCAGATTCATAAATTCACTTGCAAGATCTTGACACGATGAAACCTATAAGTTTCTCAAAGAGGGGCATGTCAACAATGTCTTAAAGGAACATGGTTCAATCAACGAATTATTATTTACAAGTTATATTGTTCATCCAACTTACCAGGCATATTGACCCATTCCGAATCTCACATTTTAATAATCAAAATGCAAATAAGTTCTACAGATCATAATAGTTATGAGAATATAGTACATCTACTAGTACTGAACTATCATTTTGTCACTCCGTTCTAAAACAATATATCAATAGGTCCCATCAATTAAAATAACAAAGTACTAGCACAAGAAGTTGGAACTATACCGTTCCCATAATTAGGGGCAAAATGACAGATAATTCTTGTGCTATAGTCGTACACGATGGAGGCAAATTTTCATCCTAGATTGTGAACCAAAAACTTTATACTTATAAGAACCGATAGATTTAATCTCTTGTATATAAGACAAACTCTACACACTAAATCATCTACGATTAAGTAAATACCACACCATAAACGAATATATGATCTATTTTTTAATTGAACAAATATTTATTCTCTAATAAAATTATTTCGGTAAACACATGGTGAAGAGTTTATACCCAACATAGGATAGAGCAAATAGAATGCTAAAACCATTACGCCATGTCGTCCATTTGTTTGCCTCAGATGGTAGTTTACTTTGTTATTAGGTGTAGAGGGGTCATATGGACGATTATAAATATCACATATACTAGGGTATTTCTGCTTTCAGTTAATCCTCGATATTGATTAGCATTTGAGGTCTAGATAAAAAGGGATTGCGTATAAATTGATTCAAAAGGGGTAGTTTTCGTGCTAAGTTTGAAATGATGACCCCTGTTGCCATACATTTTCCTATTTCTATTTTGATGATGACCAATTGTTCATTGTATTTCTTCCTCCAAATGACTTCTCAATTGCCAAATACCCATACGGCATGTCTATGCTCAACTAGCTGCTCCATGCTGTGTTTAATTTTTATATTGTTATTGCAGTGTGTGATGGAATCCATTTTGTTTTTGTTGGTTCTTGCGTTGTCATCCATATGCACCTTTTACAATGCCAGTTTTAGAGTGGTGTTGTTATGCATAGTTAGTTCATTTTTCTTGATTCTCCAAAGCCATCTAATTGTTTGAGGGTTTAATGACGTTAGGTGAGTTATATTTGGTATCTTAAATATTAAAAACCTGGTTTTTATAACTCTTTATACTTATATTCAATTATATTAGTAAACCTTGTACAGTTCTCCATTAATTTCAAATAGATTCATGATCTATTTACTCAATTATGTTTTAATAGTATTTTAAATGAGTCAAGTAATTCTAATAAAATCTACATGTTGTTAAGTTCCAATCAATTGTAATTTAATCAAATGTTTTAATTAAGGTCCAATTTTCTAAAGATAAAATTTTTCTTTAACTATTTTCTCAAGTCAATCGAATATTGTTAATTATTATATCAGATTATTCATTTTCTAAAAAATAGTCAAAATATATTTAATCTAAGTCATAGGATAACCGTGTGTTAGCGGGACGCTTCAAATGCCTTAAAAACCTTTTTGAAGCGTAAATTAGAACCTCTTACCCATTTTCTCTAAACTGTAAGCGTTAATTTTAGTCTTTTTTTCAAAAAAAATTACCGGGTGTTTTCTAATTTTAGAAATTACGTGGTGACTCTTTCTAAGTATTTCTCAAATTCTTTGTGCTTAGCACATTTCAAAAATGATTTTTCTCAAGATAGTAAATTAAGCAAACACTCACAACCCGTGACCATTACCACATGATCTCTAGTATTGGTTAGGGTTGTTTCCATCGTAAATTACAAGAAAAACCTAAACCCATTCATAGGACCAATTCCAATTATCGTTTTACGGCTGAAAAAATGGATTCGAGGATTTAAACAACTTACATTCGCCCCAAGAAGTGGTGGCATGGAAACGAGTAGGGTCACCTGGGTTTTTTTCTTTAGCTCTAACAGTCGAAAAGTGTTAAATAAGGTTGTTAGGGGTTCTTTATTAACATACTTAATTCGCATCTGTCACGCTTACAGGGGCACCCCCCAAAACATCCCGTGTGCAGCGGACACTACAATGGCGGGTTAAAATCCCGCTATAGAGGCATTTTGAAACAGTAAACCTCCCCAAAAAATACCGATTTAAGTTCCCGTCTCGTGCCCACACGGCGCGGCCACCATTCCGCTCTAAAGTGGCCCAGGTACGCACAAAGCGGGCACCAAGTGAGACAAAAACTTCTCAAAAGAATTTTTTTCACTCTCCCTTTTCAAAACACACTTTTAACCCACTACGGCGTAGTACGTAGAAAATACCCGTAGTGTAAGATCGATTCTGAGATCTACGATCCAAAATTAGATATATATAGAGTAGGGATCCTTCAACGATTATCAATCTATTGATTGAAATCAAAATCATATGTATCCACCGATTTACTACCCTGATTTCTGTACAACCTTGATGACTTTTGTTTCCTCGCCAAATCTAGACAAGTGAGAGAAAACCCGCTCTATAGAAAAAAGTTTTTCTGGCCAAATTTCCTTTGTTGGCATTTCTATAACGATTGAACCCGATGTTACAAATTTTTGAGCCTAAGTACAATAATTCATTGATGAGTTTTATACAACATTCACTGTATATAGAAGGTATATAATATCTTCTAGGTGGTGTATATGGTAATACATGGGATTTAATACATGAGTAGTCTACTCCAATGTAATCTAGACAATAAACTATCTCAATCAGTGATATTTCTTGATTTTATGTTTTCTATTGTACTAGTACATTTATTTAAAAAATTACTTAACTTTTATTATTTAAAGGGATTTGGTTATTATAAATAAATCAATACAATATAAAATATAAAGTTGTTTTACATTACTAATTAAAGGGCATTACATATCACCACATGACGGTTGTGATCTAATGAAATAGTATATCTATTGTTGGTTATATGTGGTTTTTGTGTATGTAGTTTGAACAATTTATAAATTGCATAAAACATCAAAACGTAGATTAAATTCAAATGTCAGCTCAACTTTAAAAAAACTTTCTAGCAAAATCATTGTGAAGTTCTTTTGTATCGGTAAAATCACCCACTAATTGTTTGGTATCACTGATACACTAAATAAATATGTTAATAGAGTATATGTTGATTGAATGGCAACCCATCATTCACCGGACCACTCTCCCACCGAGTTGGAGTTTGTCCCCTAATTTCATGTAAGTTTGTTTATTTTTGGTGAGGTGAACTCCTTCTGATTATATGTTATATGCAGTTTTGGATAAAGATCCGTTCAGTAAAATAGATCAAGGTTAACGTTCTATGACCTTATTGATTCAGCCATGTGTATTGTATAATAATTTTGTGGTGGAGAGTGTTTTTACATTATATTCATTTTCTTATTAAAAAACAACAGGGTCAATTATTTTTTCTTTTTTAATTACTACAAAAAAAATTAATTAAAGTGTACCCTAACAATATTTTCAAGAAAAAAAAGAAGAATGGCGGAAAATGTGACTTCCCGACCATTTGTATCACGAACCTCGTACTTGTATTAATTTTTATATTAGTACTAATTTAACAAGGATTCGACCTTTTTGAAAAACGAATAAATATATGTTCATAATTATTTGCAAAAACCTCCGATTCACTTTTTTATAAGAAAAATGATTATCATGTTCTTTAGTTAAAATTAATTAGTAGATCTCAATTGATATTTTAAATTGGAAAACAGGGTCAAATATGCCCTAACAATTCGCAAAGTCTAGATATATCCCCCGTTTAATGTTTGGTCCATATACCCTCATCGTCAACTTTGATTAACATTACACGATAGGAGTTTAGGGTGACCAACTGGAAATATCCCCAACTCAAGTTACTTTTATTTAAATGTCCAAATGGAATTTCCACGTCATTTTTATTATTATCAGTTGGCATTCTATAAAAAGACAGAGGGGTCACTTATTGCCCCTAATTTGTCCGACCCAATTTTTAAACAATCTATGAACCCGTCTTTTAAATACTTCATTATGGAACCCTACATCGGACACATATCCTGTGTGAATTATTCTGTTTATTCACATATCTGCTGCTAGTTACCGCTTGCAGGTGTGCCGTAGCATTGATGCGGTGAATCCCTTGTTTAGCCTGCCAGCGTGGGAATCTGCACTCGTGGTTGCAAGCGCCTCTAGTTGTTGCATTGCCACTGAAACGATTTGCCAACCTCGACTTCCTTTTCATTAACTGGTGCATGTCATTGATTCCTCGGCGATTTCAATCAGGAGTACGATAGGCAGTTCGCCTTTTAAATGTTCAATTATCGCCCTAACTCCGATCATATAGGTTATTTGAAAGATGGGTTGGGGTATAGGGTATGTAATAGAGGGGTCGTATATAGTTAAAATTGGATCGAATTAATAGGGGCCTAAGCAGGACACCTCTCTTTTATATATCAAATGTCACAAGGCTAATATATAAGAAATGACGTGGAAAAGTCATGTCAACATTTAAAGAAAATCAAAGAGTTGGAATATCATGGTTACCAACTAAAAGCCCATAAGGGCACATGTAGACCAAATTTTGGTCGGCCAGGGTATAAATGGACCAAACTTTAAATAGGGGTATATCTAGATCTTTTCGAATATTTTAGGGGCATATTTGATCCTTTTCCCTTTTAAATTTGATCTATTCTTGGAGACTACATCAGAATTTAGAGAAAACATGTGTGAAATTACTAATGAACAAGTTTGTTGTGTAAAAAGTCAGAAAGTTTGTATATCCCGTCAATCTTAATTTTTTTTCCTTGAAAATATTAGTTTGAGTACACATAATTGCTTTATTTCATAGTTTTAATGACAATTTTTTTGTTTTTGTTATTATAATGGGAAAATGCACAAGTACCCCCTCAACCAATGCCCGAAATCTCAGAGTCACACTTACACTATACTAAGGTCCTATTACCCTCCTGAACTTATTTTATAAGTAATTTTCTACCCCTTTTTAGCCTAGGTGGCACTAGTTTGGAAAAAAAAAGTCAACCATCGTTGGGCCCACAAGATAGTGCCACGAGGCCTAAAAAGGGGGTAAACAATTAAGTAATAAAATTAAGTTTTCAGGGGGTAATAGGACTTATATAGTATAAGTTTGTCTCTGATAATTGGACATGGTTGAGGGGTATTTGGGCATTATCCCTATTATAATTAATAAGTATATGATTTAAATGGATCTCAACCATAAATTACTATATAGTACACATGGCATGAATCTATAAGACCATTAAATATTACTTGACATAAGTATATTTGACCGGATCTTTATCCGCATTTTTTGTGTATTCTGTAATTCATCAATTGTGGCTGTTCATTTGTAAAATCTCATACTTTTAAAAATTAACTTCATTTAATAGGTAATAATAGAATTTTTATGCAAATAAATTAATATATAAACTTATTTCATTATTTAAATTTTATAATAATTTTTTATATTATTTCATATACTTATTTATTTTATAAATTATTCAAAATTACAAATATTCTTTTAAATTTTGTAATTTTTTCTTCAAAAAAATATATCAATTGTATGACATTAAAAATAATTATATAATTATATAATATTTTTGATTACTATATAATTATTTTAGTTGGATTATCTTGTTTCTAAATTTATTTTTCAAAAATCACTTTCAAAGTAATTGTTTTTTTTATACATATGATATGTTTTGCACGGATATTATGAGAAGACAATTTTAATAAAAAATGAAATGTAAAAACGGAAAATGTCAATTTGAATTTTTTTTTTGTTTTACCATTACTTGGCTTAAGGATCCGTTTTCCCTTAATAATATTTTTAAATAATAGCTATTAAAAGATATATATAATTTTAAAGTAACAAACTATATTACATAATTTATTTGCTTACTTATAATTTACTGGTTAACTTAAATAATTAAAAAAAATGTACGTTTCAATTGAAATGTAAAATAACTTCTTTAATCCAAACTAACAAACTATCTTACATAATTTATTTATTTTTAACTTTTTTTTTCTCAACATAGAATTCTAAATATAATTCTTTTATTGTAAAATCTACATTTTTTTGTAAAAATATGTTCATTTATTTTTATTTTATACTCTTTTTGCATTTTTCTTATAATTTTATACAGAAACAATTTTAACTTTGTTTTTTTTATTCTTTGAATAAACTTAAATTTAAATAATACATTAATTTAAACAACAACTTTTTTGGCTATACCTCTCGTCACGAAAACTCATACAATTTATTTACTTATAAACACTATATATATTATTATTTATTTGTACTTTTAAAATAATTTATATTAAAATATTTCAAATGCGAACCTTCCTACTATATTACATGTGATTAGAACAATTAAAGAATTAATTAAGCAGTGTTTAAATACGTCTCACAACACGATATATATATATGTTCGACGTACAAAACAATCATAATAACATGGTGAACAATAATTACATGAGAATCTAACATACCACAAATCCACAATTAATATAATTATTTTACTACACATATTATTCGACGTATAAAACAATCATAATAACCTGTTACCTCTGCAATCTTCACAAAAATGGTTATAAAACTTGTTAGTATACTAATGATGCTAAATAGTGATCTTACAAATTTCAAACAAAATAAATATCAACTTCTGCAAAAAAAAAAAAAACACAAATTAAATCCTAATTAAAATTTATAATTAAATTTAAAACCTCCAGTGCAAGTAAAATATATTGTACCTTGTGAGCTCCTTGTATTGAAAAAAATATTTTTAAAGAGATATAGATAAAATGAAAAATCAGGTAGGGAGAGGAAAAATAAAAATGGCACATTGTAATTTTTATAAATTTTTTACAAATAGTCATATCTTATAACTTTTTTTACAAGTAGTCACATCTTAGTTAACTAAGTCTAATAAAAAAAGTGAGTCACTTATGCCTATAAGATTATCTACGTATACATTAATTTTTTATTTTCTGCTAATATTATATAAGCAAATCAATATCAACTATACCGTACCGTTAAATTTCAAAAGATTATTTGCCAGTTGTTGACTATTCACGAGGGACCCATTACTAAGTTTATCCTTAACATTGTTAATTTTAAAAATTCTTCTGAGATTGACAACTTCATTTATTTCCTCTCTAGAAATGGCATTTAACATCTTGTTCTTTACCTTTTCATTCAAAAACCCGAACAAATTGCCTTCTTCAGTTTAGACATCTAATTAAGTCTTCATAATTGCTCAATACATCATTCTTCGGCATTTAAAGGATTTAATAGGGTAATTAAGCTCAATGCATATGTGAACTGTCCATATTTCTTTGAATTGTTGGAAAGTTTGATATATCATTGCCCGTTGCTTGAGCAATTGGTGTTGGTTATCTTAGAAAACTTAGATACAATTGAAATTAATGTCCCCACGTTGAGAATGTACACTCAATTTCACATGCTATATTAATTTTAAAGAATGCCTCTCATCTAGTAACACTATCTCTTGAAGGTCGCTATATGGAGGTAGATGATCTTGATTTCACAAAGGTTTTTGAATCTTCTTCTGCTCGTGAGCATCTCCTCTTTGACTTCTCTAATTTCGATTATGATTACTTCATTATTATGCATCGATTGAATTTCTTGTATGGTGACTTAATCTTGATTTATGGTAATTTAGAGTTCAATTGATTCTGATGGTTAACATATTTAGAGTTCAAAAAAAGGGGGAAATCTTGGCCTGAAATAGTGAAAATAATAGGAGCTTATAAGCCAAGGGTTTACTACCAGATTGTACAATGGAAAGCTACCGGAGGAAGATTAATTGAAGTGTAAATAACTATTTTCGCGGAGTAAAGGATATAACAAGGGGTGCATATGGTGTTCGCTGCATAAGAAACAAAACGGGAGACCTCATCTATGCACAAGCAGACGAAATTGGTATTGCTACGAATATATATAGAAGCGGAGGCAAGAGCAATGCAAGAGGCCTTGAGGTTTAGTGCAATTTAATATTTACAGATGATAGTTTTAAACTATTCATTTACTCTAAAGAACATTTATTCAACAGATAGGAGTTAATGACAAATTGCAGAAATCATGGTGAATAATAAATAGAAGTAACAACAACAAAATGTTAGATCAATCTATTTTAAGGATGACAACCCAATACAGGTTTATGTGTCTAATAGGCCATCATTGGCACGAAATTGAAGCGAGTTCGCAAAATTACCAATAATAGGAAAGAGCCCATCATTAATTTGGACAAAGCAGTTCCTATATATCTATCAGGATACAAACAAAAAGAATAAACACATGACCTGTGAATCAGGTTCCCTAATCTGGAAGGGAAAGGTGGCAATAATTAATTCTAGAGATGCCCTACCATAGGGGTTCATTATAGTTGATTAAACAAAGATTTTTGCTAATCTACATAGCACGTAAAAACATTCCCCAAACAAGCAAGGGGTCGACACATCTCTAACCAGAAGCATGGAGTTTAGCTCGAACCAAAGTAAGAAGAGGGCTTGAAAGCACTATTCAACTGAACGATTCAAAGTAGGGAAAGAAAAATAAAGCAGGGCTATCTAAGGTGTGGAGTGCAATTCAAAGAAGGTAATGCAAGAAATATGGAAGCATAATGAGTCATTAAAAAATTTGCAAGGCCCAATTTCCAGTGAAGACATATACCTTTATAGAGTGTGGAACCAGATCTTATCATTGTGGATCTACTTAATTTGACACCTCTCATGGCCAATGAAGGTCCACAAAATAAAGCAACGAAACTTAATTCTATGTCGGCGCGAAGTTGAGACTTGAAATTTTCTAAACCCGATTTTCTCGGTACTAAGAGCACTGTTTTGGCTCATAGCTTAAAAGCTGGTCAAACTGACTCAAAAGCCTGATTTTTGACTTATTTAACTGTTTGACATCCAAAATTTTTATTTTAGTCAAAAGTTTAAAAGCTTGGGGTAGGGTGCTTTTTTTTTTAAGACTTCATAAGCTGTTGTAAGTGTGACCCATTTTTATATTTTGCCCTTAATATTTTTATACAATCTCAAAAAAAAAACAAACCAAATTACCCATATAACCCTAACTTCTTTCTTCTTCTTCTTCCATTTTTTCCTCCCTTTTCACTTGTGCATAACAACTTCAGCACTTTTAATCCAAACCGTCCATAACTGCTATTTTATAAATAAGTTTCAGGACTTTTCAAAAGTACTTTTTAAAGCTCTTTTATTAAGCCCATCAAACGATCGAAACGATCCCTAATAGTTCACCAAATCACATTATTCATAAAATCTCAAGGTAATATACACCTCTTACATCTTGATCATAAAATGAGTTAATATCAAAGTTCATCTCTTGGAAATAACTTGTATTTAGGACTTCATTTCAGGTTTGTTTTCAGTCTTAAAACACACTAGGGTTTTTAATGACCTAAGAGTCATACTAAATCAGTACCAAAAGGTTTCAAAATCAAAGTGAAACAATGAAGCAATAGCTTTTTAGGAAACACATAATTTCACATTAAAAAAAAAACCTAAACTTGATTATAGATATATAGTATATTCTGAAGATCAAAATCCTTTAGGCCTGAAGTGAAGTGATACACTCAGTTAAAGTCTAACATACTGTAGAGACTGAGATTTGAAAAAAAACTTGCTTGAAAAGAATTGAAAATCTCGTTTCTATATTGCTTATTGTATTCTAAGTTAAAGATGAGCTTAAGTGAAGGAATTGAATCTTGACTTGAAAATCTTTTTAAGATAGTGTACTAGCATGGCTTAGAATTAGAAAAAGTTGGAAAGCTTTTTAAAATCCCAAATCAAAAAATTTCGTCGAGTTAAGATCTTTAAACCTGCCACAGGCTTTGGTGTGTGCTGAGATCTTATCCCGTGGAGACAACTGAAATTTTGATTAGAGCTTTCTTCTATGGGCTTAAACTAACGGCATGTAGAGTTTCTATGATTCTTAGACTGGGTCCGTAGGAAATTTCACTCCAAAATGACTTCCAGACCTTTTGTTTCCATGAGTGCATGGTACTAGTCATACTTTCATCTATGACCTGTAGATGAGGTTTGTAGGTCATTAACTCTGAAACATGTATTGTGGTAGTCTTTGATAAAATGGTCATAACCTATACTCCGAACACTAAATAAGGCAAATTTGGTGGCATCGAAAAAAAATCATAATACTTCAATTTGATAGGTTATGAGCTACCCTGATTCATTATCTGCAGATAGATTTATCACTTGAAGTTGACTCTTGCATGAACTAATAAAAAAACATAGCAGGTAGGAAAGATTTGAACTCGGACTAATTAACTAGATATATTATGACCCAAAAACTCACTTGAATACACTTTCCGCACATAGATGAACATTAACACTAGTAACAGGAACATCACTGCGATCAAGCTTATATAGGAAGATTCAAATTCAAAGAATAGAGTTTCAAGATGTTACAATTTTTCCCCATGAGATCATTTGTCCTTGAAAGAGCATCAAAGCTAGAATAAACATGTGAATTGAGTAAGTTAAGATTTCTTTGGTCTATTTTTGCTTTATATATTAGCATAAAATAAATTTTACCAACAATAGGGATCTAGCAATAAAAAATAAGGAATTTAAGAGGCATGAAATTGTAGCATTATTGTGATAGCATAAAACTATGACAATGAAATTAACCATCGTGTAGGAGACTCGCTGGTCTGGCGCGTTCGGGGTCTGAACTCGGATGCCGGCTCTACTTTTACAGGACATACATCGGAAAACTCTAACAGAAAGATTGCGAGGGAAACTAATCATGAGGTAAAGTTTTCAAGAGTATTAATTGTCCCGTAGACACATCAGATTCGTGTATGTCTAACTATGTCAATTCACACAACTATATTGTGTGTGATCTCACCCTTCACTTTTATAACCTTAGACAAAATATAACATACCAATGATTTTACGACATCAGAGATTATTACGATCTTCTAATCTATAATCAACATTCAACTTTATCAACACCCATCTATCGCAAACGTAGGGTAGGGGTCACTAAAGGGGAATAAAGGAATCTAAAATAAGGAGATGTTGTGAAATTAGAGTTTATACTTTCTCATACTGTGAAACTCATAAGTAGAATTAGTGTATAGGACACGAGTCATTTCAAGGTACTTAAATCATAAAAAATACCCAAAGAGCATTAAAGCAAAAATATGTTCACACTATATGATGAACGTAGGTAGGTGGTTCTAGATAACAAATCATATATAGGCCACAAGTTGTTTAAGAATATGTTTTGAAACTAACGATTGAGATTTTACTAGTCATCATGTAAATCGGACTGGGCATATTAAGAAATCATAGACGCATGCAACAAGAGTTGTATATCATAGTGATACAAGTCATAAATTCATAGAGATTAATGATGATCGTTGTTCGGAAGTTATTCCTTTATATTCCTCCAAGTTCACATTTTCCAGAATCAATGGAGATAACTTTACTAAATGCAACACCATTTATCTCTAAATCTTTGAATCAACTCTTAAGAACACCACATAAGACATACTATACTTAGCCTCCTCTACACCTAATACTCCACCATATTATGGTAATATATAACACTTTAAAAAACCCTATACTATATGGTCAATTAACCACACATTACATGGTGGGTCACTTCTAAATCTTACTAACGCTTATCGATATCTTTGTCTCTATGACCTATCAATATTAATCATCTAACTATTAATCAAATACATATGATTATTTGAACCATCACCAATATGAAAATTTCATAAACTTAAATTCTTACATTTGTTATTTTCACAAGCCTACTACACAATTTCATAAGCTAAGCATCACCAACCCCAAACTATGCTTTATTTTTATACAGTTGAAAAAATCTGAATTTCTGAACGGTCCTTTAAATTACCAAAAGATGAAATTTTGTTTTGTCATTACATTTTGAGTAAAACAATTAGTGACCAGTCGACTCGAGATAATATGCTTTGACTTACATTCTTGTGTGAAGTTTATCTTCAAAATGGGAAAAAAATGTATTATAAAGCTAGAGGTGTAGGATCTTACGATTTCAATAAGATTCATAAAATCATGGCAGATCAGTGATTCAAATCCTTGTTGAGATTGAAAAACACTAGTCCATACTTTTTAAATATCGTGCATTCTACACAAAGTTTTAAATGTCTTATATTAATATAGTATTATCTGCATTTCTATAACATTTTTCAACTTCTTATTGAAATACTATTGATATAGAGCATTCAATTCAAAGAGGAAAAAATAAATTACTTTCACACATTGTCTTAAATATTTAAAATGCAATGTCAAAAAACCTTCACTGTGTAACCAAATACACACCTATCTTGTTTTTCTTCTAAAATTCCATAATTACTGAAACTAAAAACTCATTTTAATAGGAAAAAGGAAGGTGAATATCTCCTCATAAACATGGTAAAAACTTATTTCCCAACTCAACAAGTTTAAAAATAAAATATTTTCCATTTCACAATTTATATTGTTGTCTAATGACTATAATATATTAGTTCCTATGATTTTATATTTTTTGTCTCTATTATCATCTAAAAAAAGTGCATGAGATTATTCTATTTTGATTGATAAAACAACATTAAGTAGAAGTTAAATTACTTTATGTTTTCCTGTAAGTTAAAGAGATTTTGAAAGAAAAAAACAAGAAACAAGTTTTTATTAAAAAATAAAAAAATTATCAGGTAAAAACGTGTTTAAAAAATATATGTTCACTAGAAAAGAACATGTTTGACCCACTTAAGTTATACGAGGGGCATTTTGGGATCAAGCTAGTGACGATCCAACCCTCTTGTGATATTGTATTTTTTAGGCGTAGAACCACATGTTATTAGGGTGTAAGACTCTGCTTATTTATATATCCGACATTTATATTATGTTTTGTCTATTGAAATCTCTTATCTTAAGTCGATGTGTCACATACACCCCCATCTTATTAGTTCAACGGTCTAATAAAGGTTTACCGAACCGTATGATTTTTTTCTAGACCTAGGACTGAGATTTGCCCCGCCTTATTGAAATGTATCTAAACTCAGTTGAGCTCCTTGTCCCAACATTCAACAGACTGCCACAAGATGACTGAGTACCATTATTAAAAATCAGTCCGCTACTTGATATTGACCACTCTTATCTATACAACATTAAAACGTGCCACTAATTTGTAAGGTCCGCTTATCTATATATTCAATGTATCTCTTCTGTTTTGACGATATAGGACTTCTTATCTTGATTTGAAGTGTTACAAAGCCATTACAAGAAAATATTTTTGTTCAATTTCACGTAATTTAAATTTTAAAAAATATTATTTAAAATATTAAACAATATATAATTTTAAAAAAGACAAAAATACTGACCTGAACTAAACAATCATGAGTTTTAATTAAAATCTTGTGACGACATTATAGGAATCGCTTCTTAGAATTATGAAATTAAGATCATAGCCTAACGTAGTCTAGATGTTATCAATCTTGGTTATGAAATCAGAAATTACTGGTTGTAATAAATCAATCGAAACACGAGTAACTAGATTTTTAAAACAGTAAGTCAGATGACAAAATTTAAATTTGTAAAAAAAAAAATTGAATCTGTAAAAAATACTAGAATCTGGAAATACTTTTTTTAATATTTTAGGAAGAAAAATCAAGTCCACTTAAATTCAACAGTGTCTTCTGCTTAAGGAAAATATTCCCCCCTAGTATCTCCCGAGGTTTGATTTGGAATATAACTTCGGGTAAAATGATCTTAATCAGTAATGTATAGATACAAAACTCTACTGTCAGCGGATCATCCACAACAGGGAATTTTTT
>JAKWJA010001134.1:0-33996 GCA_027704765.1 Solanum habrochaites
GTTCCTATATTTTGGTATTTTGTTCGTACTTTCGTTACCCCCTCTTTAATTTTTTGGACTTGAGCTGACGGTTTATTAGAAACAATCTCTTTGCTCCTACTCTAAGTAGAAGTACCATATGCGTCCCGTATCCTCCTCAAATGCCCCATTTTTGTTGAGCTAGTATATCCAAACAATATTCTCTAAGTCTACTCTAAACTAGAAATCAGCTATGATATACATACCTTACACCTCTAACCCTCCAAATCTTATATGGCTGGGACATAAACTGATCATATGTTAGCTGTTATTGGTGGATTGTTGTTATAGTAATAATAGTGCAGTGTAATTATCATATATCCTCACCTCCAAATTTAATCAAATCCCTTCTTAATTTTTAGGAATAAGTAATTTTGAAAAGGGTGTGTGTGCAAAGCAAAAAAACGCAATATTATATATTATGTGGAATTCAAAATTTATGAATTTTCACTACACCAATATACATAAACATAATAATTGATCTTTAGTTGACTCACTTAAGTCCATTCCTATATCAAAAAAATACCTAATCTTTGCACTAGAATTGACTTATTAAAGATGAAACACTGTACATTCCTTAAGGCCCCTTTAGTTCCCTTTTTGGTCTTTAATTTTTTTGGAAGAAGGGAAATAGTGAGGAAACAAAGAGCTCAATCAGCTGATATTGTTTGAAATTTATATCACCCGAAAAAAATTATTTGGTAAAAACATTTTAACCTTACTACCTTAAGACTTCTTAGTGAAATTAGTAGTTCTATAATGACTTGTTTATTGAGTATAATTTTAGGTCTATCTTACTTATAGACATATAATCATAGTGTAAGATTTATGTTACTTCTGAGAAAAAATTTATTATCAATATACACACGAAAAGATATAAAATACACTAGAAGTTGCAGAATTTTTAAACAGACCTTGAAAG
This sequence comes from Solanum habrochaites, assembly GCA_027704765.1. Lineage (NCBI taxonomy): Eukaryota > Viridiplantae > Streptophyta > Magnoliopsida > Solanales > Solanaceae > Solanum > Solanum habrochaites. The sequence continues at coordinate 941 of JAKWJA010001134.1, forward strand.
CTTTGTGGATAATTTATTACCCGTATAAAACTATTATTAATGTAGTCAGTGTCACGTAGCATTTTCATTTTTGGTAGCCTTCACTTCTTTATTTTGATTCATATTCAAGACTTATCACGCGGAAATAATTGTATCGGGACTCGTGTAGCATTATTCTTTTTAGGTCAATCTACTTATAAGACATCTTATAATATTGATACCTTGAGGTTACTTTGAGAAAAAATTATTATAATATACACACGAAAAAGATGAACATACACTAGAGTTATTCAAATTTTTAAAAGACCACTAAAGTTTGTGGATATATATTACCCCATAAAACTATTTTTAAGTCAGTGTCACGTGGCATTTTCATTTTTGTGAGTCCTTCACTTCTTTTATTTTGATTCGCATAATTCAAGAATTATCACCCCCCAAAAAGAATTTATCGTGACTCTTGTTTATATGATTATTTTTAGCTGATCAATCTTACTTATCAGACTCTTATAATAGTGATAGATTGATGTTACTTTGAGAAAAAAAGAAGAAAATTTATTATCATATACACACGAAAAAGATATAAAATAACACTAGAAGTTGTCCAGAATTTTTACAAGACATTTAATGTTTGTGGATATTTTATTACCCTTATAAAACTATGTTAAGTAGTGTCAAAATGTAGCTTTTCATTTTTTTTGTGAGCCTGCACTTCTTATTTTTGATTCCATCTCAAGAAATTATCACCGCAAAATAAATTTAAGTGACCTGTTTATATTATTATTTTTAGGTCAATCTTACTTATAAGCATTTAGAATTTGATACATTGATTTCTTGAGCAAATTTTATTATAATATACACAAGAAAAAAAATATAAAATAACCTAGAAATATCAGAATGTTAAAAAGACAACTAAAGTTTTGATATTTTATTACCCCATAAACTATTTAAGTCAGTGTCACGTGGCTTTTCCGTTTTGTGAGCCTTCCACTTCTTTATTTTGATTTTCATAATTCAAGACATTATCACTGCAAAAAATTTAATCGGACTCGCTTGTTTATATGATTATTTTTGGTCACTCTTACTTATAAGACATATTATAATAGTGATACTGTGATGTTTTGCTTGAGCAAATTTTATTATACTTCCACATGAAAAAGATTAAAATCACCTAAGTTATTCAAAATTTTAAAAGACATCTAAAGTTTGTGATATTTTTATTGACCCATTAAACTATTTAAGTCAGTTCACGTGACATTCGATTTTTGTGAGCCTTCACCTTTATGTTGATTCCATATTTAAAAAATTATCAACCGCAACCAATAGCATTTATCGTGATATTGAAATGCTTTAGGATTTTGAGGGCAAAGAGAGAGAGAGAGTTTTAAAATTTAAGGGAGTTTAGATTTACTGGATTGTGTCATAATTAATTTGAAGGCGGTCAAGATTTTATCTATTCTTATAAATGGATTGAAAAAAAATATAATTATATTATTAATTGGGATGGACACATTCGTTACCTTGGAATTGATCTACATAATACTTTTGTTCAAACCACTCAAATGAAAACCACATTGCCAAAGTTCAATTAGTCAGTCCTTGTATGGAAATTGACTGGACAACACTAATAGAGACTATAGACTTATTAACAAATTTAATTTTCATTCGATGGAAAGATGCAATCCTCGGGGTCCGCGTGCCGTGATTCTACACATATCCCGTTTGTTTTGTATCTGTAAATTAAAATAATTGAATTAAATAAAATTCCTTAAGATTAAAAGGAGTTGATCTAAATGAACTGAAAAATAAATCATATAAGTACGCTCGCTTAATTTTTACTAATTTTTGCCTTTATTTTGTTATAATTAACTAAGCGTGAGTCGCCTATACATATATATAATAAAATGATGTTTCAACTTGACAACATAATAATTCTCCAACTCATGTTTTAAATAAGTTAAATTAAACAATACCAAATGAAACGAGTTAATAAAAAAGTAAATTATTAACCTACTAATTAAGAAGAAGTGCAAGATCATTTTTTCACAAGCTAGTTTGTATCTTTGTTAATAAGCAAAGTTTGATAATCATGAACTTGAAAAAGTATGAGTTTTATTAACATTTTGCATGTAACTCTACATGTTTTGGATTTTGACTTTTGTGTTGGGTATATTTAATTCATGCATCAATCCAATTTAGTTTTTAAATAGATCAAATATTCATGTTAGTTTAAACAAATATAGTTTGAGTTTCATTGTGAACAAAATGTTATAGACTAGAGTAAACCAATATTTTTATGTAATGATTAGTAGTAAAAAATTCAAATTCAAAATTTTACATTTTATTTTGTAGAGTTCGTACGATATTGGAGTGAGAAGTAGAGCAATTTTTTTATGCTCATGTACATAAATACCATTTATGCAATCGATTCCGATCCCTATAGTTATATGATTCTATCTCTGATTTTAATCTTTTTAACTTTGACGTTAAGAGGGGTTTAACTACTCTAATCTATTAAACGTGATGTACGTGAATTTTTTAACTAGATTCTTCAATTTAAAAAATAAATAAGATAAAGATATATAAAAGGTTACATTTACATGTCTTCGGAATCAAACACTTCACGAACAAATTGATAACCAGCCGGTTGAGGCAGTTTGGTCAGGTACCCTGGGGAGGCTTTTGGTTGGGGTTCATCTGCTAGCCGTTTCAGGCCGCGGAGTGCTCTCCTCAAATTTTCGCCGTTGCTTTTGGGACGGGGGGGTTGGTGGTTGGGGAGGGGTGTTTGCTCGGGTATATCATTGTGGAAGGGGAGGGTTGGGGTCTTGTCGTTTGCTTCCAAAAGGGGCCCCGGCGCGCGACGGTGGCTAGCTGGTCTTCGGTGGGGTGTTTGTGGTTGTATTGTTGGGGGAGGGGGGATGTCCAGGAATCATAAAAGAGAAATTCCATAGAATTTTTGCACAAGTGGTGCAAATTAAATTATATTTCTCTGTTTTAATTTATTGACATTGTACCGAATAATAATAAACGAAAAAAAAAGTCAAATTAGGGTTTGTTTTGGACAAGGAAATTCTATCCGATGTAACAACAGTTCCCAATTTTCGGCTATAATTAGAATTCAACATGTTTTAAATTGACCTTGTTACCAATTGAAAAAAACAAACTCTATACAAAAAAATGGGACTAAGCTAAATATATTGTTCCCACATTTTAATTTACATAGTATGAAAAATGTTATAAAAAAGAGAAAATAATTACTTTTTGACTTTTTTAAGCATATACGATATAGGTTGAGTCAGAATTTAATTAAAAAGTATCATAATATTAAAAAAGTGAACACATGTTGGATGTTATGTTAACCTAACTAATAATGTAACATAATTAATAATGTAATTTTGTTAATAAATAGATTTTGTTTAACGTATTTTAATATAAAATAATTTGTTATTGATCATATACTATTAAAAAAAGGGAAGGCGATGGTGGTGGTATATAATGCAAACTATAACCTAAATTATGGAATTAGCAGGGTTATTTAATTGTTCTTCCATAGCAAACATAGCTAAAATTTGCCATCTCCTCTCTCCAAAAATCTCGCTCGTCCACTCTCCATTTCCTCTTGGGCGGGGCAGTGGGAGATTAGAGGTCTGTTGGGGAGGTGGTGAGGGGGGGGTGGTAGGAGGGCGTAAACGTGAGTGTGGATAGGATTTGGGGATGGTTTGGGGGGGGTAGAGTAGGTAGTGAGATTGTTGTTTGAGGGGAGGAGATAGGTGCGAGGATGTGTGGTGAGCTGAGTTTGGTCTAGAGGATGTTACTCGTGGGTTGATTGTGTGTTGGGGGAGGGTGGGAGGTGTAGGTTGGGGGGTTGGGGGGTGTTTGATGGTGGTTGTGAAGATGGTTGTTATGGGTTGGAAGGGAGTTTTGAGTGTTGGAGGTGCGGGTCGTGGAGGGGTGTGGGGGGGGGGTGTGGTTTGTTAGGGGGGTGTGGTGGGGGTTGAGTGGGGTGGAGTTGGGTGGTGGTTGGGGAGGGAGTGTGGGTGAGGGTGGGTGTTGGGGTGAGGGGATAGGGGTTGTGGAAGGTATGTTGGGGTTGGTGATGTAGTAAGTTTGGGTGGGCGTGGCGGGTCTGTGGGGTGGAGGGGGGAGTTGGGTGTGGGTATGGGTGAGGTGGACAGAGTTGGGGTAGGGTTGGGGGGGGGGGTGGGTGGGTGTGGAGGGTGTAGGGTGTGGGGGAAAGGGGTGGAGGAGTTAAGTTGGGTTGGGTGTGTATAGGGGGGGGTGGGTGGTGTGGGGATGGGGTTAGTGAAGGTTATTGGCGGGAGGGGGGTGTTGTGGTGGATGTGGGGGGTGGGGGGAGTAGGAGGGGGGGGGGGAGCTGGTGGGTGGGTGAGGAGGGTGTTGGGGGTTGCAGGCGGGTGGGTGGGTGGCGATTTGGGGAGGCTGGGGAATGTGGTGGGGGGGATGGAGAGGGTTTTGTGACCGGAGGGGAGGGGACGGGGGGTAGGGTTGGATTAGGGAGTAGAAGGTGGGGTGGTGAGGGGGTCGATGGAGTTAGGGCGGTGGGATTTTAGTGTCGGGGATGTGTGAGGGGTGAGGAGGGATAGCTGGTTAGGTGTGCGCATGGTTGATTGTTCGCTCAGTCTTGCTTCGTGGTGAATTAAGGGGTGTGGGTGGTTGGGTCAAGTGGGTTCTGTTGGGGCATGGGCGGGGTGGTGTTGGGGGGTCGGTTGGGGTTGGTGGTCAAGGATCGTGGCGGGGGGGGTGGTGGGGGTGGGGGATGGGTGGTGATTGGGGTTTGGTGTGGGGGTGGGTATTGTGGGGGGTTTCGTATGGAGGGCGGTGTTATTAGCTGTGTTAGCGGGGGGGTTTGGTTGGATGCTATGCCTCGTTTCAGAAACTTGTATATACACCTGCAAATGTATATCTTCGGTGGTTAGTGACACTCTCATTAGTTGTCATCAGGGCCAAGCGTCGGGGGGGGTTCCGTACTGGTTATACGGTGGGCTGTTGGGGGGGGAGGATCGGGGAGCTTCTCTGCGTTTTCTCCTTGCCCCTGACTCTTGTCGGGAGGAGGTGCTCTCCTAAGTGGGGGGAGCGACTTTCCCCAGCTGGGGGGGCGTGGGGTGTGTTCCGTGGCGGGCCGGGGGAGTGGAGCGGTATTGCGATTCTCCTATTGGCCGTGCCCTATCCTTTGCTCGAGAGCTTATACACAGAGTGGTATCTATTGTAATTCTGTTGGGTATCAACGCGCGACCACCCGGGCCCATCTATTCTTCTTGCTCCCACTTAATAATTATGGCCCTATCCATCATTTTAATTCGATTCAACTGTAAGCAACAAATTATACAATTGCAAAGCAAATAGGCCAGCGAAGGGTTGTAATACAAATTTTCTCCAGGCTCGCTTTCTACAATTTTATAGTTGTACTCAAGCTCACATTATCCCTTTTTTATGTTGTTATGGAGCGGCAATTTGAAATTTTGTCTATAGACAACAAATATGAATTTTTTTGTTTGCTAGATGTGAAAGTTACCCTTAAAAAAATGTGGCCACATAAGCTTGAAACATATAAGAGTGTCCTAATATGTTGGGCATTTTATAAATTTCTTTGATTGAAAAAAACAAAAGAAACTACTTTTGGACATGAGAAATATTCCCACAATAACATAACCTCAGTTCTGCTTTTGACTTAATTGAGAAGTCACTTCCTCCCAATTTTAGAAAATGAGTTTTTTAATAAAAAAAAACTTTCAATTTTAATGGTTTCAATTTGAACTTTGCCATTCTCTTTTAAAATATAATTAATATGAGTATTTAAACACCTTTAGTAAAAAATCTTGTGTTATGTTGAAATAGTTATGATAAGTCCCATCCGTATTTAATAAATTAGTTGTGGAAAAGAGATAAGAGGGTTTTTATATAAATTAGGAAGCTTTTTTATATTTTAGTGTGAATCTGTTTTACAGTACGAGTTTTTCGGTGAGCTTGTTTTGATTCATAGAAAATAAGTGAGATAATCATGTTTTATACTATAAAATTTTCATTAATTCGCGATAGAATTTTTTTTTCTACAAGTGATAATATCCATATTAATTTAATATATAGTCTAAGCCCTTATAAATTCTTTGAAAATGATTTGGAAAATAAATAATTAATACTACTGTTAAAATATAAAGAAAAAAAAATATATTTTTGTTTTAATACATGCTAAAACTAAAAATAAAAATACATTCTTAATATAGTAGACAAATAAAAATAAATAAAAAAATTAAAAGATTGTACTTGATAGCAAACACCATGAATCTAATAAGATACTAAACTAAAAAAATGAAATTTTAGAAATCTCATTTGTTTGCATCTTGAATAAGAAGCTATTCTAGTTCCCAAAAAAGCTAGGACTTTCTTGAACATTTTGCAAGTTTGCATTTTGACATGGAGTTGTTATTACCTCCAATACATCAAATTCAATTATGTAGTCCCATAATTGTATCTGAGAATACTCCATATCATTGTTGCAAGATGGTCCATAAATCAACTCTTTCATCTTATCACAAAGACTTTGTAAATCTGAATTCCATTCTTAAATTTATGTTGATGATCATCTCCACCTAAATAATTTAAATTATATTAGTAAAATGTTAGTTCTAGTTTGAGTTTGGAATATAACAATAGTTGGTTATAGTCAATGGATTTTTCGTGATTCGGAATTTTCGAAATAAAAAGGCTAAAAAATTTTATGGACGTCCATTAGGACTTTAGCTATGGACCTAGATCGTCCTGCGGAGAAAATATACTCTTTTTCATGTTTAAACGATTTTCAAAGCAGGTAAATGCAGATTTTGTTGATTTTCGTGTGCTATAGTCCATAATTTTTTTGTGATCCGATATTTCCAAAATAAATGACCAAAATTTTTCATGGACATCCGTTAGCACCTTAACAATGGATCCATTTTGTCCCGTGAAGAAAACGGGCGCATTTGCAAGTTCAAACGAGCCCAAAGCAGATAAATACATATTTTGCCAATTTTCGTGTATTATAGTCCATAGATTTTTTGTGATCTAGAATTCCTGAAATAAAATGGCTGAAATTTTTCATGGACGTCCGTTAAGACCTTAATATGGACCCAGTTTACCCCGCGGGTAAAATGAGCGCATTTTCAAGTTCAAACGAGCCCAAAAGTAGGTAAATGTAGATTTTATCAATTTTCTTGCGTTATAGTCCACAATTTTTTGGTAGTCCAGAATTTCCAAAATAAAATGGTTGAAATTTTTTGTGGACGTCCATTAAGACCTTAGTAATGGACCCAGTTCATCCCGCAGAAAAAATATGCGCATTTTAAAGTTCAAACGAGATTCCAAAAACAGTAAATGAAATTTTGACGATTTTCAGAGCTATGTCAATGTTCTTGTGATCCCGAATTTTCGAAATAAAAGCGCCAATTTTTTTTATGGACGTCCGTTAACAACTTTTCTATGGACCCAGTTCGTCCCGCGAGGAAAACATGCTATTCGTAAGTTCAAACGAGCCCAAATTAGGCAAATGAAGATTTGTAGTTTTCGTGTGCACAGTATACAATTTTTTGTAATCCACATTCCAAACTAAATCGATCATGAAAATGGGTGAGATAATCATGTTGTATAATCAAATTTATCATTGATTAAAGATAGAAAAAATAATTACTTTTAGAATGATAATATCCAAATTAAGTAAGGTTATAGTCTCAGCCCTTTAACTCTTGAGAAATGATTTGGAGAATAAATAATTAATACCAAGGTTAAAAATTAAAGACAAGAATATATTTTTTGTCTTGATACATGCTAAAACTAAAATAAAAAATAACACAAATATATTCTTAATAAGTAAACAATAAAAAGTGAACAAAAAAATTTATTTTTGAATAAAACATGGAGAATGAACTATAGAAAAACACCATGAATATAATAAGCACTAAAACTTAAAAACTATATATATGAAATTTTACACATCTCATTTGTTTCCATCTTGAATAGAAGCTATTCTAGTCCAAAAAAAACTAGGACTTTCTTGAACATTTTGCAGTGTGTATTTGACGTGGAGTGTGAATTATCTCCAAATGCATCAAATCAATTATGTAGTCCCATAATTGCCATTGGATCACTCCTATCATTGTGGCAACATGGCCCATAATCAAACCTCTTTCATCTTATCACAAAGACTTGTAGAATCTAAATTCCCCTCTTGAATCTAGTGAATCATATCCACCAAATAAATCAAATAATATTAGTAAAATGTTAGTTTCGTTCGGAATAAAACAATAGTTAAGATATCTAAGGGTGTTGTTTCTGGTATTAACTGTTTTTTGTTTGTACGAAATAACTGTACTTACGAATACTAAATCGTTTTTCAAGATCACTGATTAATGTCGAAACTTTCACTTTTTCCATGTAATTACCTAGTTTCAGAGAAATTTGCAATGTGAGTAAACGTTCCATTGAGTTGAAAGCTTGGAACATAAACTTCAACACCTTCTCATGGCTAATCTATGATGTTATTATGTTAAAAGTAGGGGGCTATATTAGTAAGGATAGTTATTAAAACCAACAACACATGTTTGGGCCAATCTCATGGCATAATATGGGGAAAATTTCATATATGGCAAAACTTATTGATAATACATTATATGGAGTATTAGTTTAACTAATTACGTCTATGGGTATAGTGTAGTTATTTTAGGTTCGTTCGTTTTGTATAGAAGGTTTCTTTTGTGTTTTTTCAGATAATTTTATTTAAAAAGTGGTTTGTAAACTGAAGCGTTAAATATGCTAACCAATACATATAGATAATGCCATAATTTAAGGTAAACGTCTCTTTTTAAGGTAAACGTTCAAAATTTATTTATTTTTTCAAAAAAATAAGAAGTATAAAGCATTGAACAAAAGATAAAATTGTTTTGCTGTTTACGGAAAAAAGTTCATCAATTTTTTAAATTTTTTTCTTGTAATCGAGTAGGTAAGGTTCATTGGATAAAATTCTGTTTATTATTGCAATAATTAACAATGTTTATGGATTTAGAAAATTTTGATTTATATGCGTCTCGTATTGTGGTGTCGTAATTTTTTTCTATTTTTGAAAACTAGTTTCAAAATTGATTATTTTAAGCAGAATTTCGTTACTATACAATTATTACTTTTTGTTGATGTAGTATTTGTCTATTATAAAGAAGATCAGTGTAAGCGGAATACAAGTAATCTTGGTTATAATTGGATATAGCCATAAGTAAGTGTTTGCTTTTGATAAATTACATAATTTTTTTTGTTGTAGTATTAGTAGATTCAAAAAGAATATCAATGTAACAAACTAATCTACAGTAATTGATGTATAATAGTGTTGTATTAATTGGATATATGATCTCTTTTGAATGATGTGAAATAAATATCTATATTTTTTATAATTGTACAGATAAGGGCTCATTGGCTATTTTGGTTATGCATTCGGTTAATGGTGTATATGGAATATGTAGTAAAAATGACTATATATACAAACGTTAAATGACTTGTATTATAGCCATCCCCGATAATATATAAACTTTGAAGTATAGACACTGCAATAATGGGATTAGAACGATAAATATACAAATTACATCATATATGAAATTTCCATCGGTATAACTAAATCCAATTACTTTGTGTCATATATGTATAACCAAAAAAACAAAAATATATGGCTTAATATACAATCCGCTACTACCACTATTACCACTTAGTAGATATTGCAAACAAAACAATCAATTCTGAAAAAGTTGGACAAATCACTTTTTGTATATGTATACGAAACTTATAATACTAACTTCAATAATTGTATATAAACTAATAAAATATACAAATTATAATCATATATCGAATTTCCCATGTATACACTAGTCCCAATTACTGTTTGTGATTATATCATAACAAAAACAAAAAATAATTAATGAGCCTTTAATAGACCATCTGCTATTACCACTATTAGGGACTTAGTAGATTATTTTCAGTTTACATAACTTAAAGTATTATTAAAGTAATCCAAACCCACAGACACCATATACAAATTATACTAAAACATGTGTGTAATAACACATCAATAGACTAGATACAATTAGTGAATACAAAATTTAGCTTAAACAATAATTTTTTGTATATTAACATTAAGTAACAAAAAAATTGTATTAAATTTGTGTTTTATCCCACTACCTATAATTTAACTGCTGGAATCTATTTGGTTTGACACGTGTCATGTTTCCTGCAACATTCAATATTGATGAGAAGAACAATACGGATCAGAAGTTTGAAGTTATAAGTTCTTGAATTATGTAAGATTATTCAAGTAGTCAATTCAAAATAAAAACTTGTAAAATAAATATAGAAATTCAAATCAAAGCTACTTAATTCTACGAAATATCATTTAAATTATGTATCCTCGGCGATCCATGCATGACCAAAAAATTGTTTGTGCCAAGAGCAAGTTAATATGGGAAAATGAGAATTAATTCAATGAATGCAATAACATAACTACGATTTAAAATTAAGATTCAACTATAAAAAAAAATATTGATCAGTACTACTAAATCAATTCGTTGTAAAGTAATTATAGGTTGATCTAATATTTGATTGTATGTTTTTCATTGTTAATAAGTTGCACTTCAAAAAAAAATAATAGTTTAATACTAAAAACTTTAACAAGAACTTACCTTCGTAGTAGGGAGCATGGACTGAAGCTTGATTATAGAGAGTCTTCATATTAATTCTTCTATTTTTCTCACATTTGTCCTTTTTATTTTGCGACATAAGTTTAGACTAGGTTAATAACTTTCAATTTTTTCTCTAAAGTATTACACTATTTTTTTGAAACCTTTTGCCTAAAAATGTACTTTATATACACCAAGGCAGCGGGGTGGTTCCCCTTGGGGACACATGTATGTGAGAAAAAAAATTAGTTCGATTCCGGTTAATCAAAAGTCATGTCTTACACAATAACAAAAAAGATTTTTTAAAGACAATAAATTGAGATATATTAATAAAAAATTACTAAAGTGTTTACAAAAATTAGGTAAATGTCATTAGATCGAATATTCACTAAAATGCTTTAGGGACATATAAAAAGAGTCATAATTGTTGATAAAATAACCTATTTAGTGGCAAATTGAGCTATTGTCGCTAAATACATATTTAGCTGCAATTGAGCTATTGCGCTAAAATACATATAATAATGAAGCATTAGGAACGGGGTAGGATGATAAGCACAGAGCTACCCAAGCCTTGTAGATTAGAGGACTATATATTTTCGATAGATCCTCAACTGAAAAAAAAAATGTTGTAATTAATATTATAGAGGTATAAATTGAGTAGACACATATTATCATGAAATTGAAGACATTATATTTCTGAAAAGTCATCCTTTTAAGTTCATAAATAAGACTCTTCTGAAGTAGTATATCAATTATGAGCAATATTCTTAAAAAAAAGTCGACAACTCAAAGTAATTTGACTTCTTATTCATTAGGTTCCTAATTGAACAAGAAAAGTAACGAAAGAAATAACGATAACAAAATATTCAAAAAATACAGCAACAAAATAATATGAAGATATAAGATCTTATGTGGAAAATTAACTAACAAATAATTAAATCACTATTTGTGACTGGGACGTGTAAAAGTGTTGAAAACACATTGTACGTTATTTAGGATCTTTTGTTCATTAAAGAGCTGAAAATTGTGAAATATATTTATATCACGTGAATAAAATTATTCAATAGTTTAGAATTTAATTAGCTAATAATTGAGAAATTAGGACAAAAAATATTGTTAGATCGTTAATTTGAAAAGTTCAAATAATGATTTGTCATTTTTTTCTTTACCCCTGGTTACTAAACAGGACAACGTAAAATAATGTTTTTATTTATTTTTATTTCAAATATTGTTAGGCTTTAAATATCTTGGGATGCTCATGTTAAAATTTAAAAAAATAAAAATTGTCTTTATTACGTTACAAAATAATTCAATTCAATTACATTTTTGATAAAGTATTTTTAGATTGAAATGTGAAAAGAGGGGTATTTTGAAAAGAAGAAAAAAAAAAACTGAGTGACATTTTTAGACTAAAAAAATATAAAATAACAGATATTTTGAGTATTTCAATAGATTAGATTTATTCTTGTCCAATCTTATTTAGATGAATAATCGAGTTTTTCCCCAAAGATTGAAACGAAAATTCCTCTCGAGTAAACATAAATTTAATATAGTCCATGAAATTAAAAAGTTAAATATATGATCTTTCCTTATTTTTAAAATCGACTACTTAATAACGTAGTACAGTAAAAAGATTGATGTCATCCTCTTTTTTTTTTTATTGGTTCCATTTCATTTTCAGGAGTCAAACAACATAAACGTAGACCAGATAAGAAATCGCTATTTTTTTGTTGAAATTTTCCCATGAAAAAAGGTTTCATAGCATATTTAGATACTTCGATGAATCAGTGAGAAAAGAAAAAAAAAAAGTGTAGTGGTTATTTCACAGGAATAGGTTTCTCAAAATGTGTTTTTGAGTGGAGCTAGTTTGATGAAATGGGAGTGGAAAAAATTATATTTATAGCACAAAATTATCATTGATTCACGTAGAGAAACCTCCATTTAAATTTATGTGGAGAAAAATTAAGATGCATTTTTGTTGATTACATTAATACAGAACAATTGCAATTTATAATATTTTTCATACAGTTTTTAAACATCGAAATTTAAAAATATTAAATTATTTTTTAACTTTATTTATTTTTAAAAATAAGCAAAATTGACCATAAATTCAAAACGTACCCAAGTAAAAAAAAATCGAACCAAGAAGAACTAAATCCCTTTGTTATAGGCATAGCAATCAAATGTAAAAGCAACAACGACTATGACTTATGGAAATATGCATACATACACCTATAATGTTTGTTAAACATAACATGAGAATAAATAACTAAAGACCTAAAAGAGGATTAAAAGTCATAGCCAAAAGATAATTAGGTGAGGGTGTGGGGTTAAAAATAGTACTTTCTTCACCCGGTATTGTTTGTCATGATTTCTATTTTTATAGTCAAATTGTAAAAATCTTGACTAACATTTTAAGATGTATGTTTTCATCATATTAATATACCAGTGTTTTAAAAGGCGAGGGCGTGAGGCGAGACGTTTTATACAATATGGGGTGAGGCGTAAGCCTCGAGACATGGGGCGTAAGTCCCATGGATCTACGGGGCGTAGTCGCATGTATACTCAATTTTATAGGTTATACTATAAAATAAGCAAAGTAACAAAAAACTTTTCAAAGGAATTATGTTTATGTGAGATAGAATTAATATTCAATAATGACGAAAAAATGAATAAATTAGTATTGAGAAAATACAGTAATCAATAATAAAGATATGATTTAAAGCAAAAAAGAATTAAAAAATAAGTAAAAAACGCCCTGGCGTACGTTTTTACGCCCAGGACTTACGTTTTTATGTTTAGGGATTACGCCTCAAATTTTAGGACTTACGCCTTATGGATCTACGTTTTTAATTTACACCCCAAATCGTTTTTGGTATGCCTCGCCTCGAAACTCGCCCTGGGACTCGCCCCAAAAACGTTTTTGAAAACATGCGTATAAAGACAAAAAATTGCAATTTATAGTACTTTTCAGATAGTTTTAGAAATATTATCACTAATTTTTATTTAAATATCGAATTAATGTATTTAATTTAACTTTGAAAAGAGTCAAATTGACTTTCGAAGCACAAAACATGACAAATAATTTCCAACTAAGGAAGTATATGTGGTGGGGTTCATAGTCGAATCAGACAGCGTTACGTGGCAAGAAAAATAGGTCAAATATGACTCAACAACGTTGAATATTTAATAGTGCCTTTTAAAATGAGTTTGGAGTCTAAAGGGTATAAAATATTAACAAAAATTCCAAAATGGTATATAAAATTTTATATTAACCAAAACGGCAAAATCGCTGAAACAACAGCGATTTACTCCACTAGAAAAAGCAAAAACACTGCTACTGCAGCGATTTTGCAAAATGTGATTTTTTCTTTAAAAAAATTCAAATCGCTACCTTGGCAGCGATTTTCAAACTTTTAATTTTTTTTTTTTAAATTTTGGTTGAAAAAATTGCTGCCTTTGGCAAGCGATTACATTTTTTTTTAAAAAAAAAAAAATTAAAATCACTGCTTCTTTAATTTTTTTTAAAATGGAAATCGGTTATTCCAGCGATTTTGTCATTTTAATTAATATAAAAATATATATTACCATTTTAAAATTTTTATTAATAGTTTATAACTTTGGGCGCCGGTTCCTTCTAAAAATCAATCTTATGACTTGAGGGCCCCAAAATAAAGGGAAATTTTGTTGAAAAAATCGTATCATAGATATTATTAAGTACTAAATTTTGTCTCATGTAAGAAAAAATTAACCTTTTCAAGGTATGAATAAAGAAAAATATTCTTTGAGCCAATCATATCAGGTGAGGGGGTGTGACAAATTTGAGTTGAGTTGCTTTTTCTTTAAAAAAAAAAACTCTTCAACTTTTTAAAAAAAAAATTTTTAATTTTTAGAGTCAAAACAAAATTAATTATGTTTGATTTTTCATGTTGAGTTGATCAGTTTTTTAATATTAATTTATTGGGTTAAATAGATTACATATTTTAAAATTGTAGCAATTACTATTTTATTCCTCAAGAATCTTCAGTAAAGCAATACCTTCTAGTTTGTTGTATTGTATTTTAGCCTTTAATTGTAAACTTTACAGTAACTTTGAATTCAAAAGTTCACTTATCACCAACATGTTAAGAACTAAAGTAAGAATCATTTTATATTATTTTCTTCGTGTTACGTTCTTTATATTAGCTATTACTTTTTCATGATGAGCGTCCGTTAAGTTTACATCCTGTTCGTAGCATCAAATTGTTTCTGTAGCATTTTATTGATTAAACCATAAATCGAAGTAAGGACCAAAATCAACAGATAAAAAAATCGATAAAAAATATTTATTGCTTAGTATATTTAAAACATTAAAAAATCAAATAAATCAAACCGGTAAAACATAAAATCGAATTGGGCCAACCATGCACAAACTGCCTATGTTAGTATACTGGGATAAGACACAAGCACCCCCGCTTACGGACATCCAAGCATCTTCTACGGGCCTAACTATGTGGAGTCACGGAGTATGTCCACACCGCATAAGGCGTACAAAAATATATTCTAGAAAAAGAGTTGGGAGGGGGTAAATAGAACCTTACATTAAAACTAAATGATTTTCTAGAATTTTGATCATGATATAGAGATATATATTGTTTTCTTATCCCATATAGTTTATTAATTGCAGCTATGCATAAATTAAGTTGGTGTGAATTTTATAAGATGCTATCCCTTGGAATTGTTATAAAATAGTACTTAGAAAAAAAAAATTAAATATTAGGTGATCTAGAAATCTTAGGTACGAAGCTAATTAGTTTGATGTGGTGGTGAGACTATACGAATTTCTGATCATATTATTAAGAGATAAGATGTTCGTATCGATCTATTATGGCCTCTATATCTTCGGTTAGTCTTATACTATAATTGTCCTAACTCTACCATATTTTGTTTCGTTTTTTTTCAAACAATCACAAACATTTTTTTATTATGGATCTACTTATCGTGTGTGACAACTCTACAGAGCAAGTTGCTCTTTTATACGGACAATTGTGTGACAACACTACAAAGAAAATGACGTTTTCATATAATACACTATGGTCTCAACGTTTTTACAAGATAGTAATGATCAACTTCACACTCTCTAAAGCAATGCCACCCATTCTACCCTACCACCTGTAGGTAGCCGTCCTAAATAAATTGAGGAGAAACTTTGGGGTAAAAAATAATACTTCGTATTCCTCGAAAGAATTCAATATGTGGAAAATTGTAAGCAATAATATTCATATGGTATAAGAAACTTGTAAACATAGCTTCTTTACCTATCCACGCTATATTTTCCCAACAACATATCCAATGTAATTTCAGAGGTGAAGTCTGCGGAGAGTAGAGTGCACGTAAACCTTACCTCTACCTCATATAGGTAGTATTGAAACCTTTGCATTAGCCTCTATGCTTGTTGAGGCGAAATGAACGCAGACCTTAAGTTTCAGCTGCAACACAATGCAGAACAAAAAAGTTACTATAGGATGGTATACGCGTTGATTCAACGAATGCATGTAAAACTTACGGTTACAAAATTTGTGGATTCGCACCACAAGATCGTCATTTCCCATGCTGTGTTGTTCTTCTTGAATCCTATTTGCAGAGACATCAGCAGAAGAGCTACAGTGATACAATTCGATGAACTGCAATGTAGGTATTTCCGCTACATCATCAGGAATCTCAGAGAGGCAATAACAGTTCTTCAGAACAAGACTCTCAAGCTTAGGGAATTGAATAGAACTGACTATCCAGTGGATAAGATCAGTACCATCCAACAGTAGGAACTTTAGCTGCTGAAAACGTTCGTCAGTTGACTCCCATTCTGATCCTTGGAAAGCATAATCCTTCAGCTTAAGCACCTCAAGTTCCGGTAACATACAGAGTATTGTCATTTGGTTCCATGGAAGTTGGCACCCCCGCAACGTCAACTTCTTGAGGGTTGGTGGGAAAACATCACATTCTTTAAGTATCCATGGTTTAATAAAGAAGCACTTGAGTGTTTCAAGTTTTTCCAACAGAACCAGCTTCTTGAGTTTTCGAGACATCTTTTTAGTAGTCAAGTGCTCTTCTTCACTTTCACGAATTCCTAACTTCTTCAGTTTGGGCATGCCTTTGAAGATGCGCCTTTTAATACTACCAAAGGTAATGTAAGAGAGGGTTTGTAGCTTGGTTAATCCCAGATTAGAGCGACTAAACTCACTTGGATGATAAGAAAAGGCTGGCCACCTGGTTAATCCAAGATTAGAGCGACTAGACGTGCCTTGATAATCTTTTTGTTCAGATTGAACATTAATAAAGTAGCAGCATTTCCTGAAATAGAGATGCCTTAATGGTTCAATCTCCCATATCTCTGCCGGCAAACAAATACTAGCCTGGTGACTGTAACGAATTAGTGTCTGAAGATACATAAGATTGCATATTGATGGAGGGAGCATAGTAAAACTGGCTAGGGCAAGATACCTCAGTGAAAATAGTTGCCATATTTCACATGGTAGATGGTCAAATGGCTGAAAAGATATATCCAAAACTGTTAACCATGTGAAGTTAGTAAAGGTGATAAACGAATAAACCTGAGAACAGGATCCAGGAGTTCCATCTCTTCCAAAACAAAGAAAGAAACTTGCATGAGGAAGTGAAGGTTGATCAAAAATGACCTCTAAACGTGTCGATGAAGCTCTGTAAAAATTGAAAATGATACGATGCTCAAAAGATGCCACGGATGGAGAAAGAACCACATTTGATTTAGTAAAGTAGATTGATCTCTCCTTCCATGCTTCTCGTATGATTAAATCATGCAACAGATCATGAACCTCACATGTTTTGACTTTGCCACTTGAGGTCCTTTTCTTAACCATAATTAGACTTCTATCTATAAGATCTTTTAGGTATCCCTCAGCAACTTCTTCGAAGTCCATTTCAAATGTGTATTCTAGAAATTCCGCTGCAATCCATAGTTTGATTAATCTTGAAACACTAATCTCATAGTCTTTTGGAAAAGCTCCCATATACAGGAAGCATGGCTTCAAGTGATGTGGCAAATGTTTATAACTCAAGGCAAGTAAGTCCATGCACTCTTCTGTTTCCCTACTCACAATCAAACCAATTTTATGTGCTACGTCTTCCCAACAGTTTTCCGTCTTGCTGATCTTGGAACAAAATCCAGCCACCACAACTATTGCTAGTGGTAGTCCTTGACATTTCGCAACAATTTGCTTTGTAGCTTTCTCCAGTTCAAGGGGGCAATTCTCCCTTCCAAACACCTTTAAGTTGAACAACTTCAAGCTCCGGTCCACACTTAGGCACCGCATGTAATGAGGAGGACTGCCTGAGCTAGCATAGATACCAACATTTGCTAGCCGACTAGTAAGTATGACACGGCTTCCATTTTTATCATCTGGAAAAGATCTTTTCACGACATCCCATGCAGTGGTGTCCCACACATCATCCATTGCAATGAGATATCTCCTTCCTTTCAAACTTCTGTAAACTTGTTCTGCCAATTGCTCAGTACTTTTTAGGTAAGTGTAGTCATTGACCAGTGAAAAGCACCGCAAGATGCCCAACAACATTTCTCTATGTTGATGCATTTGAGATACAGTAATCCAAGCACGAACGTAGAAGTGATGCTCCATGTAAATATCATCATAAACTTCTCTAGCAAGAGTCGTTTTGCCAATCCCTCCCATGCCAACAATTGAGACGACATCTAGCTTTGAAGGAGGCCTAAAGCCGAGATTCTGACAGTCCTTAAGTCCTTATCAAGGTCTAATTACAGTAGCTTGGAAGATGCGGACTGCGATTCTGAATCACTTCTCCATGGTTTTATTATCCATGTTGGGGTAGCTAGCGCATCATTTTCATTTCGAGCATTCAAACCTTCAATCAATATGCCTTTTATGCTTTATTGGAACCTTTCATCCGTACCTACTGCTGTCCTGTTCTGGAACTCTTCCCAACTTTGGGATAGAAAGCAGTGTCTAATCTCTATTTCAATTTATTATAAGTGATGCTACCTAGAAAGTTCAGTTGCCATACTAACCTGCTTTCCAACATGTTACAATCTTCGGAGCATTTTTAATTGACAAGAGTCTCCAAAAATGCCATTGCCAGGAAACTGACGGCTTGAAGTAGAGTAATTCAGGGGGTAACCGAGAATTGTCACCTTTAAGGCATTGCATGCAGTTTTGTTGAAGAGATACGGACAGCAGCATGAGCCATTCCTCTTCTTCCTCCCACAGATTGATTTTTTAATTTGAATGAGATTTTCTATGTTGTGCTAAAATTGGCCCTGCAAATCTTCCATTTAGACATGATTTTTGTAAGAGGAAAACAAGAAGGGTAAAGGCAAAAAAGAAATAAAGAAATAGGAAAATTAACTTGCAATAAATGTCAGTATATTTACGATGGACACAAGCTAAATATTTTCTTACTGATGTAATTACACAAAGTTCAACGTCCCCAAATCTGGCGATTACTGGCAGTTACTGTGGACTCTGATGAGGAAGAGAGTCAAAAGATCAAACAGCTAAAGCAAAGAAAAAAAAACCGAACGTTGTTAACCTGTCATCACGAAACTCACTGGTTTAAACTATCTCGAATTCATGCTCAAAATCTTGGAACTCACCTTTTGGACCTCTTAGTGCCACCAAAGGTGAAGGCTCTATACCAGGGAGTTTATCCATTATCAAACTCCATGGTTTAACTAAATCAGAAATGCTTTTCCCGACAAAATTCAATATTTACTACAAACTAAAAATCATGATTTCTTTTTAAAAAAGAGTATGAAGAAATGACGACAGCAAACAACAAAAACATACAACGAAAACAGAACAAACCTAAAGAAAATATTCTCATAAATAGTTTCCAAAAACTTTTTACAGATCACTAGCCTCTACCAAAGTCGGAACCAAAGCCAAATATAGTAAGACTTCTTCCAAAAACATTCTTAAACCCGAAACAGAGAAGGTTCACCAAAATCTCAAAGGATTATAAGAGTTTCCGGACACATTCGAAGGATGAACCATACGTCTTAAAAACCACCCAAAAACAGCAAGCAACTAATATTATTTGTTCTGATTGACTGCAAGCAACTATATTATATATTAAAAAGTCCAAACACTCCAGAATAGCAAAGAGAAAACCAACAATCAACAAACAACATACTAGTATAATCAATACATTCACGGGGATTAGAGAGGTTGTTATGATAGACAAAGAAAAAAACAAGCAACAACAACAAGCTAGCATCAGTCCCTAGTTTCTGTCTGGGACAGAGAGGCTGGTCTGATGATCAGACAGAAAAAAATAACAATCAACAAAAAACATAGATAGTATAGTCCTACCGTCGTGGGATAGAGAGGTTGTTCTGGATAGACAGAGAACCAATAAACACATCAACAACAACATAGCTCGTTTTGAGTCCCTAGCTTCGTGATATAGAGAGATTGTTTTGCTAGACAGAGAAAACATAACAATTAACAACAAACATAGATAGTATAGTCACTAACAAGTCCCTACTTTCGTTGGGATTGGGAGTTAGAGAGGTTGTTCTGACAGACGAGAAAAATAACAATAACAATTTATTATATATTCAGAGTTGAAAATTCAGAAGCAACATACCCGGTCAGTGATCTGAAAAAGTCACAAATGAAAACACCAAGTAGGAAGATGTAATCAGTAGAATAAAGAAGTACCAGGAATTTGTACAAGTGTAGCAACGCATAAAGTAATGTTTGGAAAGAATAGGCATCAAGAGGGGAATGGGAATAAGATGAAAACAAATGATCAATAATTGATCTCTCACTTTCAAATGTCAATTTTTCAAGCAAACCCCACACAATATAAAAAATTTCTCATCGTTTTTGCTTCGCAACATAAACAATCCGTTCTATTTTTTTGCTTTTGCTTTCTATTCTCCAAAGAGGAGGCGAATCTACATATTCTCCAAAATAACGTTTATTTTTTTTTAATAATTAACTCTTTTAATTTTGTTTTTTACCAAATGATGCTAAAGTTTACGTAATTCACATTTACAAACATACATTCATTATAACTACTATTATTGTGTAATACTAGGATGTGCAGGCTTGTAAGTTTAGGGATTTCCAAAACACACCTCCTAACATACAGGGAGGAAACGAATGTCACCCCCACACTTTTTCCTTGAACAAGCAGTTAAGTACACCGCAAGGACAATCAATCTTTTATAAAATTGAGGGAAGGAATATGAATCTTCAACTTGTATATACATTGTAAAGAGGTCCAATAACAGTTCTCCTTATAAAATATATTGATGTAGTTGGCACCTTATATGAATATGATGTATCATCAAATAGTGGGACATGGTGAGAATATGAAAGTACATAGAAATAGGAAAAGCCAATACTAGAAAGTTTGAGAGCATTCAACCCTATTCAATAGGATGGAAGCTAGAGGGATGTCAGGATTCATTTAAACCCCTAAGTAGATAAAATTACACAATATACAAGGTCATAAATATTTTTAATGTTATATGGCAGATGGTGAACCCCTGGGTGAGAATCCGGTCTCCGCCACTGCCGTTATCCAGCTAACTGTCATACACGTGCCACCATTCAAAGGATGAGTTTAAAAGCAAAACTGCATGTACAATAGGATAAGAAAGAACCAGTATCCTATCACAAACATAAATACAATGTTAGCATGCAATTTAAGGACAGAGATTTCAGATCAAGAAGGAAAAATTATACTTGCCTACCAAAATATCTTGGGAAGTTGAGAAATTAGACAATGCTGCTGCTATAACTAGTGATAAACCAATATTACCATGAATAGATAATTAGGGACCGCATGGAAACAGCGAAAAAAGACAGGGGTAAGATCGTGCTATCAAAACCAATTGCAATGTCACTTTAAAAGTGATAAAGCAAAGTGCAAACTGTTTGATGGCCCAAACATGACTTTAGATGAAATGAAGCTTCAACGCAGGGTACACAAAGTTGATCTCTAATAAGAAACTGCTGATTCTTTGATTCTCACTTTATCAACACTGGCCACATAACTGTTCACAAAACGGACGTACAAATAGTTGCAACATTTTTCATGCAATTTGTATACATGCGTCAAGGTTTGCAAGTTTGACTCTCTAGATTGCGAAACATGACAGTTAACATGGGAAGGAGGGAGTGGCTGTTAAGACAGGGACAAATGTGTGATGGGATCCACTCGGCAAGTGACACACAAAACAAACGAACGTTCCAATGAAAATATTATTCTAAGAGGATTCCAATCCCTGGAGAAGGTTGTTTTTTTGTTTTTTAGCACCCCCTTTCTGTCAGTTCCTATTCAATGATATTCGTGCTGTGCGATATGAACAAATTAAATATTTTAGTATTAGTCAAACCATAGAACAGAGATGGAGTGAGGACCTTTCCCTTAGGGTAGTCAAAATATAAGAATACACCGACGAAAAAGTCGAGGAAATTCACCATAGAATAAAAAATTTACTTATCTACACCGCAGAACCCCAAACCCTACCCGAGTCCATGAGCAAACCTTGGAGAAGGTGGTTCCCACCAATCTTCAATGCGTAGGCCCACCACTGTATTGTACATAGTATCATCCCAAAAAAACAGTTGATGAATCATCCTGGAAAAGATTCCTTACCTGCGAACGAAAAAAAGGTTTTGTATCATAACTGCACATAAATAACTCTTGATATCCTCTGGCAGTACAAAAGAATAGAAGTGTAGAAGTTGAAACCTCGCATTAGCCTCATTGTTGTCAAGGCGCACCGCCAAATTTAAACAAATGCAGGCGCTTAGGTTCAGCTGACCAACCAATAAATGTTACTCTACAGTTTATAGACCCCGGATGTGGAAAGATACGAAGGTATAGACTTTAGAAGAGCAAAAAACCATTATATGGATGGTATTAGTGATTGTGTAGTTTTGTGCAAAAGAAAGTTTTATTCAATGCAATAGAGAATTTGATGAACGAATATAACACTCACAGTGGGAATTTGTGGGATCGCCACCACAAGATCATCATTTCCCATGCTAATTGTCTTCCAATCCTATTTACAGAGTCGTCAGCTGAAGAGCTGACAGTGATACAATCAAGAACAGAAAGTGTAGGTATTTCCGACCTACATCATCTCAGAATCTCATACAGGCAACCACAGTTCTTCAGAAAAGATTTCTCAAGACTTAGGGAATTGAACAGAAACTGGCTTTCCAGTGGATAGATCAGTCCCCATCAACAGTAGGAATTTTAGTGTGAAACATTAATCAGTTGATTCCCATTCCTCGATCCTTGGAAAGCATAATGATTGAGCTCTTGAGCACAAGAGTTTGGGTAACTGGCCACAGTATGTCAGGGGTTCCCATGGAAGTTGAGCACCACCGCAACGTCCAATTTATTGAAGGGTGGTGGGAAACATCACATTGTTAGGTATCCATGGTTTGATAAAGAAACCTGAAATGTTCAAGGTGCCTCCAATAGAACCAGTTTCTTGAGGGTTCCAGAACATTTTGTCAGGCTGTCAAGCAACTTAGTCACTTCCGAATTACCTAACATTCTTCAAACTTGGCATGCGTTTGAGGACGCGTTTCTTTATACTTTACCAAGGTAATGTACGAGATGGTTCGTTTTAGCTTGGTTTTAATGGCAAGATAGATTAGAGTGCCTAGACACTTCCAGAGAATCTTTTTGTCACAGAGTGAAACAATAGAAAGTAGCAGCATTTTCCTGAAATAGAGATGCCTTAATTTTTTGATATCCCATATCTCTGCCCAAACCCAAATACTAGCCTGGTGACTGTATATCGAATAGTGATGAAGATAACCTGAAGATGCGCACTGATGGTGGGGGTGAGAACACTAAAACTGGCCGAGGGGCAAGATACCTCAGTGTAGAAATTCCATATTTCACAAGGTAATGTCTTCAAATGGCGAAAACTATATCCAATAAAGTTAACCATTTGAAGTTAGTAAGGTTGGACAATCGAATCAAACCTGAGAACAGCATCGAGGAGTTCCATTCTCGTCCAAAACAAAGAAGGAACTTGAACCAAGGAGTAAAGTTTATCAGTAAACCATGCTTTAAAAGGTGTGATGGGGCTCTGGTGAAAATTGAAAAATGATTCGTGCTCAAAAAGATGCCAATGGTGAGAAAGGAATGACATGTGGTGAGTTTGGTATAAAGTAGATTAATCCTCTCCTTCCATGCTTTCTCGATGATTAGATTCATGCAACAGCTCTGACCTTGGCATGTTTTGAACTTCGCCACTTGAGGTCATTTACTTACCCTAATCAACTTTAATCTATAAGATCTCTTAGGTACCCGCGGCAAATTCTTCGAAGTCTTTTCAGGTGTCGGGTTCTACGAATTACGCAGCAATCCATAAGCTTCAGTAGTTTGAAAACAGGTATCTCAAGTCTTTGGAAAAGCTTCCCATATAAAAGGAAGCATGTCTCAAGTGAAGCGGCAAATGTTTAAATCAACGCAAAGTAAAGTCCACTGCATCTTCTGGTTCCATACTCCAACAACCAGACCAAATTTATGTGCTACGTATTCCCAACAGTCTTCCGCTTGCTAATCTTTGAAAACAAAATTCCCGCCACCACAACTATTGCTAGTGGTAGTCCTTGACATTATTGACTATTTGCTTTGTAGCTTTTTCCAGTTCAAGGGGGCAGTCTCCCTTCCAAAACACTCTTTAAGTTGAACCAACTTCAAGCTCTGGTCCACACTAAGGCACGCATGTAATGAGGAGGCGCTGCTGCTGAGCTAGCAGATACCAACCATTTGCAAGTCGACTAGTGAAGTATGACACGGCTTCCATTTTTATCATCTGGAAAAGATCTTTTCACAACCATCCCATGCATTGGTGTCCCACACGTATCCATTCCAATTGAGATATCTCCTTCCTTTTCAAACTTCTGTATACTTGTCTGCCATTTTGCTCAGTATTTTTTTAGGTAAAGTGTTGGTCATAAACCATGAAAACTCCGCAAAAGCCCAACAACATTTCTCTATGTGATGCATTTGAGATACAGTAATCAAAGCACGAATGTAGAAGTGATGCTCCATGTAAATATCATCATAAACTTTCTAGCAAGAGTCGTTTTGCAATTCCTCCCATGCCAACAATTGAGACGACAGTTAGCTTTGAGGAAGGTCCTATAAGCCGAGATTTGACCGTTCCATTAAGTCATTATCAAGGTCTTACACATAGTAGCGTGGAGATGCGGGAATGCATTTTTGATCACTCTACACGGTAATCCTGTGTTGGTAAGAGGCATCATTATCATTTTTGAGCATTTCACAAACTTCATTCAATATGCCTTTATGCATCTGGTAACCTGCCAGTCAACTACCACTTCTGGAACACTTTCCGAACACTGGACTGAAATCAGGGATATCTTTTCCAATTCCATATAATGTGGAGGATAACAGCTAGAAGTTGAGTTGCCAAATCTTTAACCCACTTCTCCAAAATGTTTCCATGCTTCGGGAGCATTTTAACACAGGAAGAGTCCTCAAAAAAGATGCCAGGAAACTGACAGCTTCACATGTCTAGGGTAAAGCGAATCGTCACCTTTCAGCATTCTCCTGCATTTTTGTGAAGAGACACGACCAGCAGCGTGAGCCATTCCACTTTTTTCCCTCCAACGATTGTTTTTTTCAGTCCTTATGAGAAATTTCTATGTTGTGATTAAATTGAATCTGCACAAGATTTCCAATGAGGACTAATTTTGGTGGCGAAAATAAAAAGGGAAGGGAGGAGGAAAAGAAAGATACAGGAGAATTAATTTGCATAAATGTCACTATAATTATATAGTGACAAGAGCTAAATATCTCCACTAACTGTAATAAACACACCAAGAGGGGACGTCCAACACTGCGACATTCAAATACGCAAAAAAAACTGGGATCAATTGTAGTGGCTTTGAGAAAGAAAAAGTGTTGGGAAATCAAACAAACAACAAAAAGCGAATACAACAACATACACAGTGTGATCCCATTAAGTGAGGGTCTTAGAGCACAGAAAAAAAGTTTTAAAAAAGAAAAGGTAAGTTAAAGCAACATCTTTTCTGGCTTTGCAGCGAAGTATACATTAACCCCTTGTTGAAGTATCCCAGTCCTTTTTGTAGCAAAATTGACTAAACATTATAAAATCAGGCAAATCTACCGGACAACACACACATGATTGATCCCTACCATAGATGACACAATTATTCCCAGTCTTATTTTTTAAATTCGATAATTCGGGTTTGTGCACGTAAGCATTAGCCCCTTTGATTAGAAAAAAAAACAAATAATATTAGAATAGGCAACATATTTTGATTCTAGGAAAACAGCAAGAAAGGAAGAGAAACAATGCATTTGGTATGTATATTCAGAGGTTGCAAATCAGAATAAACATAACTGTCGTTCTCAAAAACACCACCAGTGAAGCAGTAATGAAGTGAAATGAATGAAATAAGACAGTATACAAGTGTTTTAGCTGAGAGCCATAGAATAAAAAAATGATGTGAAGTTGACGAGACCAGAAGCATGAAGTGGGAAAAGAATGAACGTCACTTTCCAACACACACACACAAACAACACGAAGAAAGATCAATTTGCAAAACCGCGAGTTAACGAGTTTAGTCATACAATATTTAAATATCGTCATAGTTTTACTTGAGCCAATACTATGCAAGTTCTTCTCCTTCTTATGGTTTTTCCTTTTTTCGAAAGAAAATTAAAGGGTTCCTTATCTTGGTAGTAGGGTAAGAATAGTCCTTTTAATTATCAAAATGGGAGCACTTTTGGTTTCCCATCAAATTTGATAAAACGCTGATTGAAAGGACCAAAAAATAAAGAAACTACAAATGGCGTCATTCTAAATGTGAGTCCCATAAGTACTTTCATGTGCTCACTGTTCTAATTACATTTATCAATGGAGTTTGGTAAATATATGCTTGATGAAGAGCCAAAAGTGCTCACTTGTGGGACAACACCTTAAAGGACCAAAAATGCTCAAAGATCACTTAAGGGGACTCTGTTGAATATCACTACTACCAAAGAGATAACGTGGACTATTTATGGTTCTTTTCTCTAATTACACCTGTACAAACCAAACGTCGATGGCTGGGAATTACAATGTAACTGTATTATGACAAACAGCCATGGCTTTGGAACTACTTCCCTCTAGCTTATTCATGTGGCATCTATCATTTAGTTGGTCCCAATACGAATGTCAGCTATTCTATATTAGAATAATTCAACTTTAAAATTCTCAATTTTATCCGTTATAATGAAAATAATTTTTAAGTCATACTTGATACAATGTCTGAAGCTCTTTAGACAATAAGTTTAAAAGTCTTCCATGCAAACTTAATTGTCAGGGTTAGTAAAATAATAATGTCACCTAATTGAAAAATAGAGTACTATACTGTGTAATTAAATAAGAGTACAGCCTAGTAAAGTATACAAAAACTTTTTAAAACACACTCTATATTAAGATGGGGGAGAAAAAGCTAAACATTCCCCCCCCCCCCCCCAACAAAGTTTTGTTAAGGAATTAAGGACAAAGTGAGGAAAGAAATGATCTTCAGATTGAACATATATATGGGATAAGGAGGTCCAAAGCAGTTTGTCCCTATAAATTCCCTGATGTTTTACTATTTCTTCTCTTTTCTTTTCGTTTCTGAACACCCTTGTTGATGGAATATTTGATGGCAGCATCATCAAAAAACATGGGGACACAGGGAGAATACAAAGTAAATAGGAGCAATGACTAGTAAGTTTAAGCCATTACACCTATCCTCAGGGCAAAGCTTAGAGGGATGGAAGACCATCCAAAACCCCTGTTATTGGGGGAAAGTTGCACTGTATATACAGTAGGATGATGAACCACCGTGGAGAAAATCCTATCTCCGCCAATGCGCTATCTTGCTACTTGCTTCTCCATTTATATCATTGCTCCTGCAAACATGATCAATTGTGAAAATGACCATTAAAGAGAGTTATCATAACATGTTTGATTACAGAAAATGATACCAATATGACCAGGTTCGACTTTTCAAAAATCAGTACAGATGAGGCCTTTACTTACCTTAGTGCTACAACTTCAGAAGTCGACGCGATTTACGGACTAAATATCAGGGAGGATAGATGACAAGTTGAACACATCTGTCCGCGATATCTCCTTCTTGTTTCCTCCTGCCTGAATAATCCTGGCAGATGCCTGCAGCAGCGGGCGTGGGCCAAAAAAAGAGCTCCATATTTGAGAGGGAAGACACTCCACCTAACCCAAAGGCGATTTCTTGTAAGGACTTGAGCAGTGTTTAAGAAAAACACTTGTTGCAGTCTAGGGAAGTGATGGCTGAAGCATTCCAGTGTTCCAAATTTCGTCCTTCCAATATGCAGACCCGGAAGCGACGGAAGCATCAATTCAAGCGAGTTCCCACTGTGTCCCTTAAAAGCATAGCTTTGGAGTTTCAGCACTTAAAGATTTGGCAGCATACCAGTGTAGATTATGGCTCCAATCAAGGAAGGTGTCTGATAAAGTCAGCTTCTTCAGGTTTTGGCGGGAACTTGTGTACTATTGGGGAAGACCGGGGGTATATCTGACAGTGGGATGGGGGGAGAGGAAAAGGAAATGCTGTTAATTAAGCAGCTTCTAGAGTCTCCAGGTTGTCCCAATTTTGGCAAGATTATCGAACAAGCTTGAGTCTCCATTGTACCAAAAGTGTCGAGCTAACTTTCCCACGAATTTCCTAACTTCCTTAGACCAGGAGTTCGTGCCAATATATTTTCTTTACAACAATCGGCAAACGGTGGAAAATGGTCTGGATGTTGCCTTCTTACACATGGACCGCAGTTTCCTTCCGCGTTTTGGCTGGAGGACCAAGATAACAGCTCAACCCACTGGGTACAAGTGTTTGAATTGGGACATTTCCAGATATCCATTGAATGGTCAAGCTCACGTGGACTTTGTCCCGACAATTAGGTGTCGGCAAGGTTCCCCAAAGTTTGGAGATTGATGCAGGAAGCACCCTTGAAATTTCCTTGAAAGAGCTATATACCTCAATGAACTAGCTGCAATACTCAGTTGGAACCTTGGAAAAGAATGATATACTTTAAGTCCAAAACACCCGTTACAATCTAATGCTCATGGAGGAAAGATGTATTGTTCACGAAGCTAGCAATTCATTTGTTCCGAGGCCACCAAAAACACAAGAAAGAGACGGAACTTTGGACCAAAAGGCCTTGAAGTTATGAAGTCCAGCAAATGTGAATGCACGCAAAGAAGACGATTGATATTTGGAAATCGGGCTCCAAAGAAATGATTCTGACAGATTCTTTGAACACCTCCAGGAATTTCTCTCAGAACCCATTTTTACACTCAAAATCTCGCAAAATATCATGAATGCGACAAGTCTTAAGTCGCCCACTGGCCCTCTTCTTCGCGACTAAAACACATTTTCTGTCAACAAGATCCTCGAAGATATTCTTCTGGCGTATTCCTCCAGCAAATTTCTGCCCCATTTTTTGTTACCGAATCCCTTCACTAGTCAAATCTGAGTTCATTCCACACAGGAATTTTCAAGTCTCAGGCGAAGACTCCGAAATAGATGAAAGCATCAACTTTCAAGTGATCAGTAAATGCTATAACTCAGTGCTAGAACCATCCATGTGCATTGCTTTGGATCCCTAGAACATATGAACTAACATCATAGCAATTTTCTTCCACCAGTCAAGTGTTTTTTCTTTCTTGAGAGAAGACCTGAGACGACAAACAAGTGCAAGCGGTAGCCCATAGCGCATTTTTGGCAATTTGTAGTCCAAATATCTTCTAACTCTAAGGGGCAGATTCCTTTCTGCGGGAAAACCTTCTTGAGAGAGCTCCCAACTTTGTCATTGAGTCAGAAATAGTAAATGGTGAGGGTCTCCTTCAGGGTTAGCATGCAATGCGACTCTGTGTTTCGACGTTGTTAATAATATTCTTGCTCCCGCTAGCTGTGCTTTGGTGAAAGCCAGTTTGGGAGGTCATCCCAAGCCTCCAGTGGTCCAAACATCATCAATGAACACAAGGTATCTCGTGCTTCTCAAAACTGACTTAAACAGTTCTGGGCCAATTTGTCATCTTCATTTTATACATTGCATTCTGTTGATGACGAATTAAAGAATCTAAAAATTTCCAAGAAAGACTCCTTGCGACGATACTGCTGAGACACATAAATCAATGCACGGTTTATAGAAGTGGAATTCAATGGAAGGATCAGTATAAACCTTTTTAGCTAAAGTTGTGTCTTTCCCAGGCCACCCATCACGAAAATCGAGATGATCTCTAAACTCACGCTGACCCAGTGGTAAGTCGACTACTTATGTTCCTAGCCTCGCATCCAAAGCCACACATTCTTCTTCACCATGGAACTCTCTTTTGTGGGGGTGAACCCCCTTCTATGAGAAGACTCTCCACCAGGGATAATGTGTGCATCCCAAACATCTTTGCATAATCTCCTCACCTTCACCTTGATCGATTTCAATTTCCTTTGCAACATTTCGAAGCTTTGAACGAGTGATCACATAAATGAGGCTCGCCTGGACAGTGCTCCTAGCCCTTTTTGACATTGGGCATTTAGTCACGCAACGTTGTCAATATATCTCTGGCCTCATAAGACACAATAGTGATTGGGTCGGGAGCCAAACTTCGTAGTCACATATCTCATTGACTCACGCCCGCGTTTCTCCCGAGATGTTCTAAGAAAAGCTTTACATCAAACTAAGCTATCTGTAAGAGGACTCAACTTCATTCCTAACTCCTGAAAGCAAAATCCACATGACAAAGGAGTAGTCTGTTTCAAATTGAAAACAAGAGAAATTCGCCAGCCGCATCAGCCATCTCCTCATAGGTGTGCACTCTACCTAAGAAATCTGAACTGCAAGATGCCTAGATAGAATCAATTTTCAGCTAGGAGCACCATTTAATTAAACAGATGTATTCTCTTGTAGGAACACAAATACATTAGTAATCAGATTCAACCTTCATATACCTACTACGACAACAACAACAACAACAAACTCAGTAATATACCACATTTACCCTTACCTTGTGATTTTGGCTATTATAATTCGAAAGTTAGAAGTTTTCCTCGAAAAGCTAACAAAGTGCATATGACTAAACTTGCCCAATCAATTAGTCCAATTTACAACAACAAATATTCCAGTGAAATTTCATAAGTCGGGTTGGGAAGAGTACACAGACCTTATCATTACCCATCCTCGTGTTGAGGAGGTAGATGGTGTTTACAAACACCCTGCCGCTCAAGTGCAGCAAATCCAAAAGTAATACGAAAAAAGGAAAAAACGCAAAGTGAAAAAAAAAAAAGCATGACAAACTTACTATACCAAAATCAAAATTAATTTTCCTACATACAAGCCTAAAAGTCAAAGCAAAGTTTGGGTCTTAACATATTGAAATATTCCTGAAACACTTTTTTAAAAACTTTTCTAAAGTTGAACTACGAAAAAAAATATTGTTTGGCCAACAAAAAAAAAGCTCTATTCACTTTTTTCACTAAAAATTAGTACCAGAAAAATCAAAAACAAACTCCAAATTTGATTTATAGCTAAATTCAACTCCAATTTTAAATATCATTTTCACTGGCCAAAAAGAAAATATTTTATTTCAAATATTCACAATTTCCCAAAGGCCTCTAATTTGGGGGGGAAAAGGGCCAAAGCCTCATTTGATAATTCATTTACCTCTGAAGTCAAGATTATTTCTTTGAATCCCAAATTGGCAAAAAAAATATGCGAAAAGACTCAAAATAAAAAGAAGGAAGAATCAGAAGGAATTTACCGTTGTGTATGTAGAAATAAGTTTTTTTTTCCTCAAAAAGAAACTCTTTATGAGGAAAAAAAATATTGAAGCTTAAATCTATGGAAAAGCAAGAATTTTATGAATTCGATTTTTTTAGATTTTTGTAATGTTTTTTTCCCAAAAATGCAATGAAAGACTTTGAGTTCTTTTAAGTCAACTTTAGGGGGTGGTTTGGGACAAGAGTAGATTTGAGTATATCAAGATCAATAATTAAGACGAGACAGTAAAATATTTTTAATCATTTTATTGATTTTCTTATTTTAAAATTAGATTTTTATTTTTATTTATTACTTTTAACGGATTCAGCAAAAGACAAATCTTGTTTAAACATAGTGATGTTATTAGAATACAACCATCAAAACCGTGAATAAAAAAATAACATTAGATAACTAACCTCTAATACAATGTATTTTTAAAACAAACGATGCCAATTGCCATTATAGTTTTTTTCAAAACAAAATAAATAAATATGGTATTATGGTTAGTTTAGATTTAATTAATTGATAGTTGACCTCAAAAATCCGAAGTCTTTCATGTTGTCCTACTCTTTTTTTCCTATCTGGTAACGAGTCTATTCAAGTGAAATTATTTCTACTAAATCTTTTTTATATGTTAGATGAAAATCGAGACCCTCTAATTCAGTTTTTTTTAATTGAAACAAACTCAAGAACAACATATCATATTCCGTTATAACTTAAAAATTGGAGGAGTGTGACAAGCAGAGATATGGTTCCAAATTCTAATTAAAACCCTCAACTCATTAGATAGGGAACTTGAAGACACTTACGAACCATACTTCATGTCAACCCGAGCAGGGATAGAGAGTCCCAAAAGGGAATTAGAGTTGTCTATGACAACATGTAAGGAATGGATGACACTGGGACCTAATGTCAATTCCAAAAATTAATTACATAAAAGGAAGATTTGCAACATCCATTTCCCAATCAATTGGGGATCTAACGGAATCCTCCAGAAATACATTATTTTTGAGATCTAACATGCAAAAAACCAGTTGGCATGTCTCCTAACCAGCTTCTAGTCAGCCATCCCGTTCTTTATCTAAATCAAAAATTTTCTTAAAGTGGTCTCTAAAAGCAAAATCCAAAGCCTGCAAAAACTAAAAAACATGTGTCGTTCGATAAACACATAGATAAATTTTCTTATTTCAGGGGCCCCTGGAAAAGTTTTCCATGGCTGTGGGAAGTCATAATTCTCAATCCTATATAAGTGAAGTCGAACAAACTATGATGGTTGACCTAAAAGATTTCATGCTTCTCATATAAATAAATAGTTAAAATACAAATTACTCAACGTCGTTTCAAGGTCAAAACTAAAAATTTTCATTCAGTTCAAGCATGAAAAATCTCCCCACAAAAGTCAAGGAGTCACAAGTCTCTATTTGTAATAATTAGTACCATATTCGTATTGCAAAATACTGAAATCTTTTCAATTACTTTTACCAGATTATAATTAGTTTTCGCCTAAAATGTGTTCTGATA
>JAKWJA010001135.1:0-17689 GCA_027704765.1 Solanum habrochaites
ATTCACTACTGAAATGCCATTTCCCTCCCCCAGAATCAACAATGAAATCCTCATGTATTTTTTCCCTCAACCCAACGGACAATAATCATTACCATTTTTTGAGCAAGTAAGATGTCATATCTCAACTCGCACACGGAGCACATATAGCAACTCAAAATAGTTTTTGACTTCATAGTATACTAATCGCGACACCCTTTCCCGGATTAGTTCTATCTTCGTCACTGTAATTACTCTGTCTACAAGATGTAAGGGCTCAATTTCAATCAAAGCATATTAAATTAAGACTGCAAAACTCATTTACGAAACGAGATAAGTTCAAAGAAAGAACTGCCCCCCCAAAGCAAGCAGGCAATTTGTGCGCGAACAATCACCAAACAACACCTACCCAACAAAATTCTGAAACCCCCCATAACAGAACCGCCCGACACTCGCAAAACTTCCCACAGATAACCAGCTGAACCCATGCATCCAGCCACAATCTGACTTATCACCAATGGCATTTGCCGCTGTTTAAAACCCATACCCTCTGACTCTGAGGATAGCTTCAAACATACCCTTCGCGAACAAGACGAACCACATCGACTCTACAAACTAGCATCTATCGTTCCAAATCCCCGAATTTTTCTCTGGAAAATTGCATGCCATTTTACGTCTCAGTTCTCGATTTGATTCCTGGTTATCATAACAATGTGAGTAATTCGGAGGTAAGAGCTAAGAGTTTATTGGATCTACATAGCGAATTCGCGTTACGACATAGCTAGTACATATTTACGGTTTCAATTTCAATTTATTCGGCATCCGTTCGAAAATAGTTTTATATCCAACATAAAAAGATTATAAATTTTTATAATTTAAGTCTCATATATTTAAGTTCCCAGATTAATGATATCATACTTATAATGAAAAATCTCCAAATTTAAATTATTTTATTTTTCGCAGTACTTCATGTTAATCGGAATATGTCTATAATAAAAATATATAAATTAATTGTATCTAGAAGGTACATTCATGTTATAAATTAAATATCATTACACTTATTAGGTATTTTCTTAACGTGGATTCCTCTTAGAACCATGTTAATAATTAGTAGTTCAAATAATTGATCTAACTATTCAGTGTGTGTTAATCTAGGATTATGAATGCTCATTTATAAAATTATTTTGAGAAGAAAAATATTATATACGTTTTAGGGAACAACATATCAACATACTTTAAGAATAGATTAAGCCATTTTTCCATTTAAATCTCTAAAATCGAGCATTAATCTTCCTCCACATTTTTGTATACTTCCTTTACTAATTGTCTAATTCTAATGCTTAAACACCGTTCTTTATGTATTTTTTTATAAAATATTAAAATTTTTGTTTAGGTAAAATTGATAATATAAAATTTTCTATAAATAATTTTGTTATTTTAAAATACCCAAAAACTTGACGATTTTTTTCAACCAAGCATACATATCATAAACAATGATCATCTTTTTGATAATATGTATCTGTCTTATCCCCATATGGATTGAGTTATTTTATCTATCCAAGGAAATTGATAGTGATGGAAATTGGATGCATAGTCCAAATTGTTTAATGAAATTTGAGAATAGTATCTGTAATCATTAATCCAACATTATTTGCAGTTTAACTTCTGTTTTCTCTTCATTTCTCCATTTTGTTAGGTTAATATCAAATTGCTTTTAGTCTAATTCTTGTTCTTAACATATTCGAAGAAATACATAAAAGCTTCGCTTTTTTTTTTAAAATCTAAAGTTATACTTGGTATACAATCGGCTCCACATTTCAACGTCGGCTTAGGCTTACAAAAACACTATTATTAGAAAAGTTATTTTTTTAAAATCGAATTCAATACTCAATTATGGACACATCCTTAATTTCTTTTTTTTATATCTTTGTCTTTAGAATCACTGATTAAATTTTTAAAACCCAGTATGAATATTCAATGTATCAATATTAGAAAAGTTTAACAGTCAACAACAATAATTAGATATCGACAATTAGGGGTAGAATTTTTAATCCACAATTAGAAAGTGGCACTAGTCAAGCCGTGGGCAGAAATATCTCAGCACATACAAACTTCCACGCATTTTCCACTTAATAATACCACACTTGTGGTGTTCTCGCCTTTTTTTCATTTCAGTTTTTCACGTAACATATTTAAAATTATAAAATTAAATGATATTTTCGTATCTTCTACAACTATTTTATTTCAGGGCACAAAAAAAATTTAATTTTTTTTTAAAAAAAAAATCAGTCAAGATTTCTCTTTCATATAGACAATCCAGATATTAGCTGTCTTTTCAGCAAGAATGTCACAAATAGAAGAAATAAAAAAATTTAAAAAAGAATAATGACAAGTGGAGAAGACATAAAATAATACTATATTTAAATAATTAAATGGTATAACATGATTTTTATAAAACAAGAATAATAGTTTAATCTCCAAGTTTCAGGGATATCTGATTATTAATCGCCTACCACGGTAGATCATGTTTTGTTTAATATACTTAAACGTGGGATATAAGAAGACAGAGCAATTGGGTGCAAATTCACTTTAATATGGTATCGAAAAATATTATCCACCAAGTATATAAATTTGTTTATTCAATTTACTTTTAAGTTATTGTAATCCGCTAGTAAAGTTTTTGTTGACTTTTTAGTATATATTAACGTTACTTCGAATTGTCATTAACCATAGTTTTAGAGATCGATCATGTATTTTACGGTAACTCCATGCTAGTTCACTCAGGATCATTGCGATGTTCTTTATAAGATAACATTTTTTATTTGTCAATCTTAAAATAAGATCATTTTTTATGTGTCGTAAAGCAAGTTATCTTAAAGCGAAATTGTAAGATATGGCAAACTAACAATACTAACAAATGAAGTAGTTAGGTTTATTTAATTATGCTCATAATGCAAACTGTGCAAAAAAAAAACTTGCAGCGCCCTCTCCCAAATACTCTCGCTCAACACGCCACTCTACCTTCATCTCCATCGCTCGCGTCATCGCTTCCTTCCTCTCTCTTTTTATAACAAACACAAGTGTATAATTGTTTCTACTTGTATAAAGCAAGAGAAAATTGTATAAAATAGTTATATTTTTGTCTCCGCTCCCATCTCGCTCGCCGGCCTCTCCCAATCTCCATCATCCTCTCCCTTTCTTCACTTATACAAAGCAAAGCGAAAATTATAAATTGTGTTATCGTTTGTCAAAAGCGTGAGAAAATTGTATAATACACTGCAAGTAATATATTTCGTCCTATACACTTAATGATTCCAATAACATAGTCCCCTGCCCAGTTTTCTCTTGTCTTTCTCTTCGTTCTCGTTTTATATATTTCAAATTGTATCTAATTTCTCTCTTTCCTCCGTTTAATCATCGAGTTCAATTGTATATTCCTGGCAAGTCTCGTATTGTCCTTTCTCTCGTTCTCCATTTTTAATAACAATTCGAATTGTATATAATCGTTCTATACACTCATATAATACAATTCGTTTTATACACTCGTTTTATACAGTTTTCTGCCCAGTGTCTTTTTCTTTCTTGTTTTATCTCTTCGTTTGTTATAATTTGCTTCCTTGTTATGTTAAATACGCGAATTATACAGTTTCTATTTTTTGCTATGGAGCGCAGAATTATGCAACTTTGTATAATATCAAATATGATTTTTTTTTTGCTATACTGTAAAGTCTTGTCCATCTTAAAATGAGATAATTTATAAAACCTAAATATTCCACAAACTTATTTTAAAGAACTACAATACCTTAATTTTTTTAATATAAAATTCATATCAAATAATTAAAACGAAGGAAATAGTATTTTTGGCTGACAATTTGACAGTTCATTTCACTAAAATAGCAATTATTGGCAAAAACAAATAAATATATAAATATATATATATAAAGTGTGAATTTGTGGGGATCACTTCAAAGCCATAAAGGAAATTTCTAATATTTGTCATTTGCTTTTCTGGTGGCAAGTTTTTGTTTGTATCATTCTTTTGTTTAATTTTGTCGAAGGCCAAGATATTTGGTTTTGTTTTATAATAAACTATAAAATTTGAACGGACACTGTAGTTTTTTGTGCTCTCTTGATTTTTTTTTAAAAAATCTCCTGTTTTACACATAGTACAACTTTTACGACATTTAAGGCTCCGTTTGATCATGCGATATGAAATTAGAAGATGAAATTAAAGTTTTGTTTGGATATGAGATGTAAATTTTGTGTTGTATATTTTTCATAAGAATCTCATAAGTTGTAAAATCATTAAAGTAGTCTCAAATGTTTATTCAATTTTACCAAATAATTTGTTTTATAAAATCGCATAATAAATCCATTGGGATAGTGCATAAATACCTCCCTAATCTATGACTGAGATATCAGTGACACGTCTAAATTTAATAAAGATCTTATTACCCATCTGAACTCATTTATTTATACTTTTGTGCACGGTGTGGTACCTTTAACCACCCAAGTTGGTTGTGTTTGTACACACTCATCCGCCATGTGTGTAATATATATTTTAAATTAAAAAATATTTTTTAAAAAATATTTCTTAATTTGTTTCTAAGTATTTCGTATTCAATTTTTTTTATCTTGTATTTAAATTAATTTAATACACATTTTTTATTTACCTTATTTTAGCTTTACTCTTCATTTTTTTTCTTTATTTTGTCTATTGATCTTAAGTTTTTCGGTGTGGTCTTCGTTTTTATTTTATTTCAAATGTCTTGTATTTAAAATAAGTTAATTTAAACAATATCAAAAGAAATAAAGAAATCAAATAACCTAAACATTAAAACATTAAAAATAAAGGACACTTTTATAATTATTATTGTTAATACCCCACAATTTTTAAAAATAATTAAAAGTGCAAGATAAAAAATTACTTGAAAAATTAAAGGAAAAAAATTAAAATAAATATTTTACAAAGAAAGACAAAAAATAATTAATTCATTAAGTTTATTATATACATATATATGTTTAACTATTATAAACTTTACCAATTAGAAAATGCAAGTGTTTCGATTTTGGTGCACTCATCACTGCCTTCAGAGAAGTGTGCATCTCTCTAATGGCAATTTTCACATTCACGTGGTGGTGTATTTATTTAATTTTAAATATAGTTTAGGGGTCTTAGGACTCTAGTTACGTGAGGTGTGGCTCAGTGTAGTTCATTGGGTAACATTATGCTTTTACTATAATTCAATAAAACTATTTTTCCCCAACTTATAACTTTTCATCAAACTTAATTTTAATAAGAAAATTGAACATAATTGTGTGCCTAGTCTTCAATATATCATCCTCATAATACTGACATTCTATTCAACATTGACTCGTAATCATTGACCTGTGACGACCAACATTGTTATTTGAGCCATTTGATTGGTCAATGTCATATTTCATCCTCCTTCTCGCAAATATTATGTAACTGCTTTGCACAAGTTATAACAATTTCACTTGTGTGTCAAATCTACTGTTCGTGCCTGGTTTTACTATTACTACGTTCGACAACGTGCGTTTGCATTGTGATATTTTTTACTATTTGTTATATAATTTAAAATTGTGCTCTCGACAATAGAAAAATTTAAATCACAATATTAATTTTACAATTATATTTCTTATATCAACAATAATAAATAAAAAGGGATTTGCGCATTTGGCAAGCAAGCAAAGGTATTAAATTAATTACATATATAGTCGCCTTTACTTTGTATAAGTCTTTTTTATTATCTAAATTCAGTGATAAATTTATCGCCATAATTGGATATAAAATACATGCACCCTTATTGATAAGATTGCCTATTTAATTTTAATGAGATACATAGAAGTGAATTATTTATAATTAATTTAAGTAAGGTCTAAAATAAAAGGCGATTACTATCAAAATTATACAAGATTAAAAGCCATTACCTTTAAATATAAAACGGATGGATATATAATTTTAAACACTGAATCTCATATCATACTCTATTTCAAAAGCTCATAATACTAGCTAAAAGCCTCACATACCAATGAGTTTTTAGAAATGCAAAAAATTAGAACAACAATATCTTCGTGATGGAGAATATTATCGAAAGAGATATGAGGACTTTTACAGTCTAAAAGAAGTCTTGACGTTCTTCTCCCACCTCATGTATTCTATTTTTTTCACATGTCTTTTTGGGCCAATCATAGATGGAATAGTTTTTTGCCATCAGTTGAATGACAATATTCTCGTTCGATTTTCATGTTATCACCTAGTTCTCTTAATAGTCGTAAAATGTCTGTTTAATTCTAATATTTTTCATTCTAAATAAATCCTTTAATATAAAGATAGATGGAAAGAATGAAAAATCAACAAATTAGACTTAATCATGAGAATTAACATTCCCATATAATTGTTACTCTTTGAACTTGAATCTATTCTAGTTTTGAGATGAATAATTGAAAAGATAAAAATACCCAATCATTGTAAGGTAATAAATAGGCAGCTTGTCAAGTCATCATCAATAATTTATTACTAATTCTTCATATATATACACACTTTAATATCATAGTATAAATTAAATAAAATACATGCATTAATCGAGTAAATGGCGACTGGGGGGTCACTCTTTTCATATGCCAGTAATATTTTATAGTATACATGTAACTTAAAATATATCTTTTCACATTCCAAACATTTAATATTCATTGCTTATAATTGTTATTACGAATTAATCTTAGGGAAATGCAAAAGTCTCTACATTTTATTATAAAATGCTACAAGTTTACATTTACCTAAATTTAAATGCTTTTAAATAACATTTTAATTTGAGTAAGGATAAAATTGTATTTACTTTAACCTTTTTTATTTGTTCCCTCTTATAATAATATTGAATGAGATCTTAGTTTCCCGAGCTTCATCAAAAGTCGTGTGGATTTGTTTTTAACAAGATAAACTTATGGGTCATTTTTGTGTTTAAAAATCTCAAATCATGAGATTAAATTTGTCATATATTTAATCCATATCATGATTTTTGGCGGCATAGGAATTTTCATCTATGCAAAGAAATCAGCAAAAATGATTAAACATTTCATAGCTCTCCTAAGTAAATACGTAGCTGCGCAGGCAGCTACAAATAGGCGTTAGATAGAATATAGAATAACGATGTAACAAACAGAACCACTCCCAAGGAAGCCGAATAATTGATTGGGAAGTAAATAACCACTCCTAGACCCCCTACTTATAACCCGATCCTAGAAAGACTAAAACAAAATCATGTATTGGTTCGATAAATCCATTTTTTTATAAAATCAAAAAACGAAGAATTCATGACTTTATTGAACCTGACCAGGAAAAGAACAGTATTTTTCTATTTTTAATGATACTTTTAAATTGTTTAATTTGAATGGAATGAAAGTCTAATGGTATGATTGACGTAGATGGGATTGCTTATTTTAATGGACCAGTGAAATCGCTGTCCAAATGTTTGATTCTATCTCATGAGTCTATATCAGTAATATGATATTGCATGACCAAACGCGTGTTGTCACACAACCAATACTTCCTACAGAGTTTCGTTTTCGTCGTCTGAGTAAAGTCGATTGAGAAACTATAGTTAGGAAACTTCTGATATTTGTTCTTATCCTTTTCTGGAAACAAATTTTGTTTTGTCATTATTCTTCTTTATTTTTTTAGGTCTAATATAGTTATTTGTATCTTTTGCTTATTTTCTGAGGCAATTTTTTGTTTGTAGTTAAGTCTCCACTGATGCCGACTCATGTGTTATAAGCGGGCAATAATTCATCGACGTCCTTGTATCCTTAACCCCATGATGCCAGTTTGGTTTGGTCTCGAATTAACTTTCCAAAGTTTAATAAATCAACTCGTAGTAAGTTAAGATTTTTACGATCACTTATCATAATCAATCTTTCCTCTTATATGAGATTTGTTGGTTTGCGCCCCAGAGTTGCCATAAAAGTTATTGAATTGTTTTTGGTGTAACAAGTATACTGAAACTATTATATTGAAGAAGACAGCTGAACTTTTTACATGATCAGATTCAAAAGAAATGATGTTATTTAAAAAACAGCTTACCACATGCCATGAATTCATATGAATCAATTTGGTGCATGTAGATGTTTATGCATCAAAATTCTAATCCATCTGAGTCAAGACTGGGCTCTGCATACCCATCCTGAATCTCCTATTCTGCAATCTTTTCACATATCTTTCCTTCTTGTCCTTTTGACTCTCCAAATGCGTCAGTACAAATGGGTATATATAGGTCACTTTTGGCGCCATGCTCTGTAGGCAACTTAATCTCCTTTCCACACACCAACACTCTAAAACGTCTCTGACCAAATCCATCCGTCAACCCAGCCCCCCCCCCCACCCCTGCAACTATTTCTCCTCAGTTATTTCCATCACAGCAAACACTACGCAGATACATTTGTATCTTAGTATTTCAGGCATCTATGAATCTTTA
This sequence comes from Solanum habrochaites, assembly GCA_027704765.1. Classification (NCBI taxonomy): domain Eukaryota; kingdom Viridiplantae; phylum Streptophyta; class Magnoliopsida; order Solanales; family Solanaceae; genus Solanum; species Solanum habrochaites. The sequence goes on from JAKWJA010001135.1 coordinate 8,469, forward strand.
GTAAAGTGCAATATTTGATGCATCTTGATTCAATAAGATTACCGTCAGGGATATCTTCAACGACTTGAATCTTTGCATTCTTCTTCGTCTTCACAATGGCAATCCTGCCATTGCTTGCCACAGATAGAGAAATTTATCAGCAAGTCCAATTGCTTGGTTTCTGAACAAAATGAACACGGTTTGGACTTGGGAGTCTAGAAATCCGCATCTTCTTACCAGAATAAGCATTGGCCAGAAGAATTTTGAGAATTATCAAGGGGAAGGCGATAAGAAAGACTTGGGATTTGTTGATACAACAACCCTGGATTAACTGAGGGGCAGGTTCCTTATTTTTCTTTTTCTGTAAAAGCAAGCGACAAGGAACATAGATACGACATGAAGTAATCCGTTAAATGTTTGAGCAGAACTGTGCTAGACGGCTTTAATAGTTGTCCCTCTATTGTACATTTCGAAGAGTTGACTACAAAATCAAGCGAGACGGAGAACATAATGAATACTTTAGCTTTGGAAGTTTAACCACTAAAATTATGTCACCAAGTGGACAAGAAATGCATTGCATTACTAAAAAGCAATTAAAATGAGTTCAAAACTTAAACTATTAGAAAGAAGACAATTATGTTTGTTTATTAAAGGCAGTAGCGGAAGCAGGATTTCATTCAGGGGATTCATAGAAATGCTCCATTGTATCCTCCATACAACAATTAATATATATACACATAAAAGAAATTCAGCTTTTCTGGTCAGGGAATACATTTGGTAAATGTGGTTCTGCACACGACATTAGATGTGGTAGCCAATCGCACATCAGGTCCTGGGCCAACTCTTTTTCTTATACGTCCAGGCTTTCCACGGGCGCATGAAAATTTATTTTTGACTAGGGGCCGACTGGAGACTATGAATCTGTGATTCGCTTCAACAACCTTCTCAATCGCCCAACCGAAAGGAAGGGTAAGATCTTTTCTTTCTCTGCACACCATGTTGAAACTGTAACTCACCTCATTTATGAAGCTTCACTGAATTGAAAATACACTTTTTACCCCTTAGTCTCCCACACATTCACTCCCCCCTCATGTGCAAGTTAAAACAGGTGGGAGATTTTTTTGATAATTGAAGAGGTATACTTGAAAACACGGCCTTAGATAGGACACTCTGTATCATGTTGAATCAAAATGACTTAAACTTCTAGGGTCTATCTTAGCTCGAAGGAAAGAACAACCAAAGTTAGACCCCCAAAGATGAGGTGATCTGTGATCATACAATTCAACATGATATTAGAACCAATATTTAGTAAACCCATTCTCACACCTGTTACTTCGTACTAAATATTCTCAATTTCACGGTGAACGATCGGAACCCAATAATATGTGCAAGAGAGTGTTAAGTTACTAGTTGTACCACAATTTGTGCAACGACTTTCAAAAAACAAGGTGTATAAGGTGTCCCCTGTTTGCATTGAAAGTTTTGGATGGGATTCTCAGGTTTCTTTCACACTACATCCAAGACCTCATGCGCCCTTAATAGCATCAAGGGTGTGGCCTAGAAGAGTCATGAAGTAAGGTTGAACCCTGAGGTCTTCAAGGTTCAAATCCAAGCAAAAGTAGGTGTTTCTTTCCCATTTGTCCTAGTCTGGTCGGCACAGATTACTTTGCTACTTGGTTGTCTTCGGGCTAGGTGGAAAGTATCAATATAGTCGAGCTGCGAGTAGCTTTCTTCCCGGCCCTCGCCAAAACATTCCTAAACAAAAAGAAATCCCTTACTGGTGCTAGCGGCATCCTATTTCTATGGTGATGATCTTGTATACTACGGTCCCACAACCAACACATCCTCCTGTAGTGTTCTTGTCCTTTTGTATGGGTTTCAATAGAGCCCCATCTTCACAGCTGCTTTCATTGCCCCAATGTTCAGCTCATACTGTTAACTAGGTTATGGCAAAACATTGCCCGCATATCATGAGTTCCCGTTATTAACGAAAACAACAAATTGGATTCCAGCTTTATAGCATGATTTCAACTCCTGACACATCGCATCAATTTTCAGCAGAGTAATAAAATAACCAACCAAAATGTGGGAAAAAATTACCCTTGTGGGAAGTCAGTAGGCAAGTTTTGGACTGGTAGAATGGGGTCATGGTGATGCAACCGGAGTAGATTTGGAGTTGAGAGGAATGTATCAAGCTCGCGGATGAAGAGGGCGAGCGACCACGAAAACCGCAACTGCCAGTGGAAGTCCTTGGACCAAATAGATGAGTACCTTGCGTTTGTTCAGCGTTTCTAGCTGTGCAAACCTTTGGGGGTTTCACAACGTGAGAATTTTTCGCTTGACGGTAATTGGGGAAGAAGGTACGCTCAATTCCCATGCCATTTTATCTTTCTTCGTACCGTTGCTGCTCTTCCACCCGTCTCTAACTAACAAACTACAGATTTTGGTAAATTAGACTATATTGTTTTGGTCCAGAACTCCCACCATTGATTATCCCATAATTTTTTCGTTTTTGAAATGCCTTGACTACCGATGTTTTTTTTCAAAAATTATTACCATTACAAAACTTAATAAAATTCAAATGAATCATCATGCTTCAAACTTCTATTGATATTCATATTGATTTCTCCATTTCACCTTTTGTCCAGGGAATATGTTTGATGGTTATTGAACTAAGTTAGTTGCCCCAGTTTCAAACCATTTATGTTACCAAGGCATTTTTTTTACTTCTCTTCATTGCAATGAAATCTAGAGACCGGCACTAAATAAGACAATTAAAATATGGCTTAAGTCTGTGTGATCTTTCAAACGTTTTCGTATAATTCATTATACACTTTAAAAACAAACTTGTTTCCTATTAGACCCTCTAACCTTAACAAATAAATACCTATTAAACATTTTTCTGACACTCAATCAAAGAGAAAGGTGGTGTAGATACACATGCACATTGCGTGACAAATAGCAAATCAAATAACAACACGGGCATTTTAATTAAAAATAATTATCAAATAAATTTTAAATATTAATAAGTTCAAAATCTTTAAGAAAAGACTTTAAAGTTTTTCATTTAAAAATTATATAAAAAAGAAGATTATTCACCCCCCTTCACCCCCCTCGACTCCACCCCATACAAGTCTTTCCCTTTTCTTCCCTTCCACCATTGTTATTCTCCTTTAAACAATAGATATGTAACATATATTAGGGTATACCATTCGTCCTTTTAATTTTTTTTTACGTCTTCTTCTTATGTTCATTTGATTGACGTGTTTTCTTCAACGGATTCTCATTCTTCCTTGCTTATTTTGAATTTCATTTTTTTTTTTCTGTTTCTACTTAGATTTGGGAGGAGAGGGCGTAGATCAGGGGTTATGGTGGTGGTGAAGGTGGAAGAGGGAGAGAGAAGATATTTTATTATGATCTTCCATTTTTTTCAGCAAAGAAGTTGTAAATGAATTTCATTTTTTTTCGATAAATAAGCATCTTTAATGTTTTTGATAACAGATTGTGAATGGCGATCTCCATACGATACGGAGTTGAACAATTATTAGAATATTACAACAGAAGAACCACAACATGAAATTTTTGTAAAAATAACTAATAAAATAAAATATGACCATGATTTTATAGAAGTGGGTTTCGGCAGATGGTGTAAAGAGAAGAATTAAAAAAAATGTTACTATTAAAAAAATATGTAAAAATTTACAGGAAGATTTGGACAAAGGAAAGGAAAATATAAATATGAACTTCACGCGTCACCAGATGTTAATTACACTTTTCTGCGCCACCATCAGAAAAAGTTCTAATGAATCCAAATTCGAGTAGTAGATTTGTTTAATCGTACTACCAGTCCTAGTTGAGGTATCTTATGTGAATTATTGTGCACTTTAAGGGGTTGTGATGACTTAGGCCTAAAAATATAAAAGTGACATCAAATAGTTATTATTTTGTAAATGTACTAATAAGCTAGTGGAGAAATTCCACTTTTCTAATTTTCCTAACGTTTTTCATTTTGTCATCAAATGTTATTTATATATCTAACAGAATTTTCCTGTTACACTGTTATAAGCAGAATATTTTTTCATGGTTTAAAGAAGCTTTTTCAGTGTTGTCATACAATTATATATTTTTGACATAATCCATTAAAACGAAAAAGAGTTACCTTTATGTATTTTATGTTTTTTATTCTGAAAAATCTTCCAATCTCTATTTAAGGACTTTTAAAACATAGTTTAATACCCTACAATTAAAGTCTTCTATTTTTTCTTTCTCTTCATTTCCATCTCAAAAAAAATGTCCTTCTACACCTCAAGTTTAAAGTTTCAATTTATTAGGATGGTGAATTATATAGGACGGAAATAATCCGTTATTATATATTCCTCCCAAACACACTGCTAATATCCCATTTAATTTTTACAAGACATACCGTTTAAAGTTTCCATCTTTTTAACAAAAGTGAAAAGTTTTTTTTTCCCTTTAAATAAGTGTAGCAAAAGTTCTACGTTATAAGTGGCAGAAAAAATTACACTTAATAAGTGTGAAATTTTCGTCTTATTTACAAATACACGTTATAACACTACCGAAAAACGTATAGGAAAATTGGATCTAAGTGACGACTTTTTTTTTCACATCAACCTAAGCTTATTTTAGTTACATACCAAAATAGTAGCTTATTTTGGTTACTTTTATATTTTTGTAGCTTATTTAGGTTCCGGACTCTTACAACATTTTCTTTCATAAGTACCATGTATAATTTGGTTGATGTTAATTACTACTCCATTCGTCTACTTTTGTTTGTCATATTGTCCTTTTTAAAATTAAATTAGGTTTTATTAATTTAATATTTTAAATAAAATTTTAGACAAAATTCGTATAATTTAACTCTAAAGAAATCATAACAAACAATAGTGGACGAATGGATATATTTTTAATTTTTCAAAATATCAATATTTTAAAATTTAAGAGAGGTTCATTACACACTTTCAATATTTATAAAAACGATCAACTTTTAGGTTTGGGTTATGTATCTTATTTAATATTCTTATTATTGTTTTATTTAAAAAAAAATACAATTTTTATATAACATATTGAGAGGAATTTAAAATTGAACAACTATAGTTTTTATTGGTATTTGGCAATGACTTTTTCTATTTGTTTTATTTTTCAAATTCCGGGGGATTTCAAGCATGAGCGCCTCAGAAGAAATGTTGGAGGAGAGACACGGGTGGGGGGTGGGGGGGGAAGACATGGGGAAATCCCTCTAGAGTCTCCATTTATGGACTGGCTGCTTCTGAAAGGAACCGAGGGGCCGCTTCTATCCACTAACGGACTCATAAGGCCTGCCTCCTCATCCCGAAAAGGAGGGAGGCATAGGGTAGGATGCTGAGTCACTGGAGGGACCGAAGGCAAATTAAGAACCCCCACATGAGATATTGACCTAGAAGGGGATTTTTTGTTTTCGCACCATAATTTTTGTATCCCTTGCTAGAGTTGTATTCATTTCATATGTTTAAAACGTTTGTAATTAGTATCCATTTCCTAGTTTTCATATTGTATTTTGTATAATGAAGCTTGTGTTTCTTTTAGTTTGTATTCTATTCCAATCTGTATGTCAAATAAATGATAGCTAATTTTAATAAATATATTTGGGGTTTTCGTAATATTTTTCAACTGTGTATTTTTTTTTTAACTCTTCGTTCTTTTTTTCTAAGTTGGTATTCCATCCAATATTTCTATTATTTCTATTTGTATTCGAATAAAAATAACTAAATCATACAAGTTGATCGTCTTCATAAGTAAATACATACTAGTTGACTAATTTAATGAAACCCAAATTAGTGACAAATACATATATCATAATCAATGCACATGAATTTTTATAAATAAAATATTGATAGTATAACATAGTGGTTATGACTACAAATTGAGAAACGCTCCGAATTCTAAAAAGACCTATAATACAAAACAACTAATAGACATTGTTCGATCAACTTCCGAATCTTCGTCGTCTTTGTTCAAGATTCCGCTGGCAAGAGTAGGATTAAGATTTTACATTTGTCTTTCTGAATTTGAGGAAGGTTTTTTTGCACAACAATGAAATCTGTAAATGTTCTAAAACCCTCTTTTCTTTCTTTCTTCTTAATTCTTCCCTCATTTTAGCAGCGGATCACATTATCCGTATTTGTTAGTAATAATAAATCAAAGGAATTGAAAATCCCTAGAAATTGATTGATTAAGATAATAAACCTCAGTTAAGCTCTTTGGTATTCACCATTTGAAGGTAAACTACCTAATTGAAAATACAAACACTATTTTTTTTAAGAAGGAAAATTTAAACAAAAACACAATCTAAAAAAGGATCAAGATAGAGATCAACTTATATACAACGAAATTCTTGTTGATCCATTGTTGATTAAAAAAACAAAACAAAATATTGCAGCAAACTTATTTGCACTTGAATATGGAGGAAAAGTCAGAAATGGTAAACAGGAGAGATAAAAATTTAAATGGGAGAAGAACCTCACAATTTTGAAAAGAGTACATATTAAGAGAGAATTATTTAATTACTTTTTTTAAAAAAAAGATATAAGAATTACTTGAAAAAGGGAGATAAAATAACAGAAAATTTAGATACATAATTTTTTTAAATACAACACTTTTGAACTTATTGCTAATAATTTAAAAGTATAAAATATTTCTACTAACTACATATATTATTTTTTAACCTATTTACCTATTTTCCCTATATTTTATATCCCAAGAGATTGATTCCACTAAATTAGAACATTGTACATGGGGCGTACAAATGGGCTCGCCATGGGATTTTGCCTGTAGCTTTTGGGCTTTTGAGACTTCATCAAGTTTTTTGATTGGAATTGTTTCTATGGATTGAAAACACTATTACTTCATTTTTATGTTTAAGTAAAAGTATTTATATGAGTAATTGTTCTTTAATTCGTAAGTTTATTTTTTTGAGTTTTTAGAAATATTTATTGTCAAAAAGAATCTAAATGTTGTTTTTTGTTTGAATTATTGAACGCGTCACTGTTTGCCCCATATTATTTAGAAGCATCTCTATATTTTCATTTCTTTGTAAATATTTTAGATCGGACATTGTACTAGAAAGCATCACAATAATTAAATGTATAATGTATGTTACGATTGTAACTATTGTGTCCTTTCATATATTTCTGTTCGACGGGTTAAAACTTATTATATTAACGAAATTATAAGTTTAGAAAAAAAACTAAAAATAGAGAAAGAAAAGGATGCAAGCCTACTCCAATCGACGTCTTGATTGATCTTTTCCTGGCCCTATTCAAATAAAGTAGGGGTGTATGTGATCGGATTAGTTCGGGTTTTTCAAATATTAAATTAAATTATTTGTGTCGGATTTTTTAATTTATAAATAAAACTAAATCAATAAAACTCAAGTTTTTCAAAACTTTGAGTTTTTTCGGATTTTCAGTTTGTTCATCAAGTATTATACAAACTTATTATTTTCTTGTAGTTCAAATATTTCTAGTTCTACAAAATGCAACTATCTAAGGTAGTCTCAAGAAAAGAACAAAAAATATAATATGCTAACGGAACTAAAATATCCAATAAAACTAATATTAAACCGCGTATATAAAATTGATATAATTTTAAAGTACTAAATATGACAAATAAATTTAGAAGGTATTGTGACAGGACTAAATATTAAAACAAAAAAAAAAAAATAAAGTAAAACGCAGATCATGTATGTTATTGTCTACGCATGTAAAACTAAAAAACAATCTTCCATATTGCATTCTTAGAGTTGAATTGATTTTCTTTTTGCATTAGTATAAATGGATTTTTATTTAAACTTTATTATAATAACCAATATGTATAGAATATACATCTTTATTAGACATTAAGATTTTAAAGTCTAAACATGAAAAATTATATTTTGTTGTTTTTTTTTTTGAAGATTAAAAACTATGAAAAAGTATAAGAGATATTTAAAAATTATATCAAGTAAGTATTTTTACTTTTTTTAAAAAAATAAACTTATGTATATCGAGTTGGTTTGGTCTCGGGTTGATTTTTTTAAGTTGAAACCAAACCATTCCAAATATATTTAAACTTTTTTTTTTCATCACCAAACCATTAGTTTGGTTTTTTTTCGGTTTGACTCAATTTGCGATTTGATTCGATTTTGTACATTCCTAAAATGAAGTATGTACCCCTTCTAGCAGATTAAATCCTTGAATCATGATGCTTGAGTCGAGTGAAACTAATCGACCCATTTTGACAACTCTACGTATATATGTGAAGTCGAATGTGGGAAAATTTAAAAAAAAAAAAAACCATCACGCGATAAGACTTTCGTTGTCACACATGATGCATGGACTCTGTTAATTCATTTCTCCCGTGACTTATTTTTAATTTTTTTTTCTAGAGTTATATACGTTGTTGACAAAATAATGAAAAAAATATGGTGCTGTGAATAAATAATTAATAATTGTACACAACAATACAATTCACCTTTAATTGCCGTCATTGTAACTTCTACATTCATCTTTCATATCTAAACTTGCAAACAATTCCCAAAATTTTAGCTTCTCGTGAAGGGATTTTCTTTTTTTTGGAATTCTAAATATATTCTCTCCGTCCATTTTTAGTCGTGATGATCTTTCTTTTTAGAATTAACTGTTAAAAATTTTAATTAATATTTTACGATATTTTTTTTAATCATATTGATTTATAAAAAATTAAAAAATTCACAAATATCCTTTAGACTATGATCGAAATCCTAAAGACACATCTTAATTAAACTAATGCCCTATTATTCCTAAACTTATTTTTTTGAACTTTTTGTCTTACGTAACATACTCCGTGACTCCACGCAATTGAAGCGTGTGGGAGATATTTGAAAGCCACGTAAGCTAAAAAAGTAAGTGCACAAAATTAAAAAAAAAAATTGGATTCATGAGATAATAGGACCTTAGTTTAGTTTAGGTGTGTCTCTGAAATTTAGGTCATAGTCTAGGGGGTACTTGTACATTTTCTCTGCAAAAAATTAAAATTAATAGTACTTTTCGCACAATTTTTTAATATCTAAACATTTTATTTTAAATATTGAATTAATATAATCTAATTAATTTAAAAAATTTAGTCAAATTAATTTTTGAAAGCAACATAGGCAACTTAACGTGATTGGAGGAGTATAAAGAAAAAACTTAAAAAATAAGAAACAGAACTCTCTTTTTTACAGGGCC
>JAKWJA010001136.1:0-76358 GCA_027704765.1 Solanum habrochaites
CAAGGACAAGCTTGAGAGATAGGAGATGTGGGCATACCACGGAGGTCAAACAGTAACCAGTCTGGCCGCAAGAAGAGGAAATCTTGGGGCTCATATAAAATTTCCACCGACCTATAAGTGATGATACAGAAGTCATCACTATCTAGCTCAATAATCTTCCGCAATAAAAATATCTGTCCAATCTGTTTATGCTTGAACTTCCACTAACTTCTTTATGTTCTCAAAGTGTTGTTTCGTTCTCAATCTTCCTCTATTTACAATGTTCCACCACTACTCACCTAGATATACTTGATGATTGGCCAGATGAATGGGTGAAGATGGTACATTAAAGATTTTTGGGGATTTTTTGACTCATACTCAAACAATTTGTTTCATGTAATTGTTTCACTTCTGAACATATCTTTTCCCCAACTTCTTTTCCAAACAGATCCACAATTGCAAATGGACAAATCAAGCTTGTTACGGGATCCAATACATATTCAATAAAATCATCTTGTTCATTTTTTGTGGTTCACCCAATCTTTTTGACTTCTCATTCATACTTTCCGCCATTTCTTTCAAATTACATCTCATTTGTCATCTCTCTTTCAAAGAAGATAAGTTCAGCATTCAATAAAGTGTGTATTGCTAGTTGACATAATTAGAACCAGAAACCTTCAAAGTAAGTCACATAAAAGGTTCAAGAAATTTCACCATTGACCTCACATTTTTCCAGTCACCACTTAAAGAATATTTGGGGGCATTATTCCCTATTCAACCCTAATTCATCTTCACCTAGTCCATCTTCAACACTAGTTCACTTTGTTTTCAGAAGAATCAGAACCAAAGGTACGAGATGTTCAAGTATCCAAATCATCAAAACTTTCTTTCAAATGCAAGCCTCAAAAGGTTGTCTAATATCAGCATCGAATATTTAGAGTTCCACCTTAGGAACATCTAAACATATTTATTTCTTACAAGTTACAATTCAGATTCACAACATTCTTTAAACTTCTACTCCGTGCGGGATTGTTTAATGTATTTCACTCTTGTCTCCCTAGCTTGACAGACTTACCATTTCTTTCAACCCATCTTGCAACATAGATTAAGGATAGGTGCCACACACCTCACATGAGAGTTCCCATCCATAATGTTCGTTCCCCAATTGCTTCAATTTTTTAGACATTTCTGGTCACAGTAAACACATTAGAACTAGCATTATCAACTGTAATAGTTAAACAATTATCAGACCGAAAAAGTCAAGCAAACAATTAGTAATGCAAGCCGCCATATCCACGCCCTTATGAACTAAAATAGGACCAAAAATTTTTTACTTTTTAGGCAAATCCAATTTCTATCTATAATTGGCCTGTCAAACACATGTATTTATTTTTTGTAAGAGTCCAAGTATCCGTTGAAGATAGACTCTTGACGTGCTTCTTTGAAACCTTCTTCAAAGTTTTTTTCTTCAAGTCTAGTTCATACAATCTCTCTCACAGTTCTACGAGAAGGAATATGAAAATTGCAGCGATTGTACTCTCATGAGTTTTTTAAAACCCTCTTTCCTCAACAAACTAATGGTAAGCTCGCAAAATTATCATTTGCTAAGCTTTCTACTTGTGCTGGTCAAATTTTCCAAGTGCTACTGACCCCTTCCTTGATCCCGTTGAAGATGGTAGAAATTAATTAGATTTTGACTCTTTTTATCTACGTGTCACGAGGAAATTTAGGACATTTTCTCAAATGATTATTCATTGATACGTACCTTAGATGAGTAGAACTGTATATGGCTTTTGCACAATACTTGCATTTGGCTTTACTAGCTCCATTTTCATCGTTGAACTTTTTCAAAATGCTTCCAACAATTAGTCTAGGTTCCATGGTTTTTCTTTTCTTTGAAGTATCAACCTCAACTTCAACCTCACATTGGAGATGAGGTACCAGGATGCTCTCATTAAGAACTCCACTTTCACTTCCCTTACTTCCAGTTTGGTGCCATCTATACAAATTGAAAACAAACAACAAGAACATCAACATCTACAACACTTTTTTCACTACAACAAAACTCCAAAAAAAAATAATATTACTCACACTATTATTTTCAATCTATATGAAAAGTACTTACATCATACAATTAAGACTAACAAAAATCATTTAGTATAACCCAATTTTTTATCATTTCTTCAGCTTCAATACAAAATAGTAGATTTGCACAGAAAAAGAAAAAGCATTTTTCCCAACTTAGTTATCTACTTTCTGTCACTACTACTACTACTACTACTACTATATTATTATTGTTATTTCCATGTGTTTTATAAAGCATCAGAACTTACGACTTACGAGTGACGAAACGAGAGATGAGAGTTGAGAGATGAATGAGAGTGGTGGCTGACTGGCTGTGGGCCTGTGGAGAGCCGGCGAGCGCCGATCGACGACATGACTATCAGTGCTTGCTGCTGCTGGCGGCGGCTGTCTGCGGCGGCGCTGGCCTGCGTGGTTGCTGCATCGTGGCGAGTGCGCTGGCAGCGACGGAACCCACGGAGGATTTGAACGACAGGGGTACTGTGGGTCTACGTCGTGGCAGACTGCTGGACTGGAAGTGTTTTGGTGAATGTTGTTTCAAAGAAGAAGGTTTCCTTTCAAGTTTCAAAGAAGAAGGTTTTAACTTGTCAGACTTCATTATTAATTAGGGATTTAGAAATTGGCTTGGGCTTGGGTATTGGGTAATTGGTTATGGTATTTGGGTTAGGATTTACGAATTTGAATAAGGGGCTTGGCTGAGTAATAGGAATTTATGTAGTTGGGGCTTGAGAGGATTAGTATTTAGGAATGGTTACGGGGTAACAACAAATAAAATTGTATATATTATATATATATATATATTTCGGTTTTTCGTTAACCGAATTGTTAATTTAAAACCGAAAACTCGAACCGAAATACCGAAATATTCAATTCAAACCGCTACCGACCGAAAGAACCAAAAAACCGAAACCGAAATTAAAAATAATGCGGTTCGGTCGGTTTTTTCGGTTTGAACCATATTAAATGCCCAGCCTAGTTGAAGGGTTAGATGTATGCTTTCAGATGCTAACTATCAGTTCCTTTTGGCAGAAGCACTTAATACGTCTGCTTATGTTCTCATTTATCTCTTGCTTTTTACTTTAAGGGTGATGTCCCTGACAGTGCTTTGATGGATTGGTAACAAGTGTCTTATGATCATATTAGAGTCTTTGGGTGTAAAGTCTTGGTAGATGTCCTAAGGATGAAAGGTCAAAGTTGAGGATGTTACACTAGGCAGTGTATCTTCATTGGTTATGGTCAGATTAATTTTGCTATCGTTCTATGATCCTGTTGAGAAGAACTTGTTAGAAGCCGTGATTTGTGGTTCGTTGGATGGAAACCAAACAATTGAAGATTTTTGACAAGCTGACAAGGCTATTTTCAGAGTATTAGAGTTTATTTGATGTTGATCCAGTTTCATTTACTCTTGCATCGCGGAAGAAAATGTTCATTATGATGAAAATCAGCTGATAATGAAGATGGTGATCATTTCAGAATGACCTGCATGATGTTTTTTGATGCTCCAGTGCAAGATTATGTGGTTTCCAACAACCAATTATATATTCTCCAGAGAGTTCTCGTCAGACGATCTAGTAAGAGAGAATTCCTTCATCTCGTTATTCTACCATGAGTATGTACTCTTGACTGATTGGGGAAACCTGAGAGTCGTGATGAGGCATGGAAGTGAAAAAAAGAAAGGTTGTTTGATGCTATGGAACATGAGATTAAATCCTTGAATGATAAGCCTACCTTTGATTTGGTTAGTTACCTAAATACATTAAAGCTTTGAAAACAGGTGGTTTTCGGTGAAACATGAAGATGTATTCCAGTTCACGGTACAAAGCTAGATTAGTTGTCAGATTTAATCAGAAAAGGGGAGCTGATTTTGATGAGATATTCTCTCTAGTGGTGAAGATGTCATCATTTATTGGTTCTAGGCTTGGCTGCAAGTCTAGATTTAGAGGTGGAACAAAGGATTGTTAAAACACTTTCCTCCATGTGACTTAGATGAAGTATTTATATGGAGCAAACTGAATGTTTGAGTCAAAGTAAAGAGAATTATGTTTTCCAAATTGAAGAAGATTTGTATAGTTTGAAACAAGCTCCCATGCAGTGGTATCATGAGTTTGGGTCTTTTATGATTCCGCAGGGCTTCAAGAAGACTCTTCAACCATTGTGTTTTTGTGCAAAAGTTCTCTGATGGTGACTTTATTATTGTGTTTGCACTTTATGTTGACTGACATGCTTGTTGTTGGTCCTATAACTGCAGGATTCAAAGTTGAAGCAAGAGTTGAGTAGTCTTTTGCTATTAAAGACGTAGGCCAGCAAGGCAGATTCTTGGCATGCAGATTGTCCGTGATAGAAAGGCAAGACTTGGTATTATCATTAATGAGAAGATACATTGAGAAGTACTTCGCAAATTCATCATGGACACAAGCTAAGGTTGTAGTACACCTTTAGCTTATTCACTTCAAATTGAGCACGAAACAGTGTCCTTCTAGTGATGATGAGAAGAAGACTGAAGAAAGTTCCTTATGCTTCACTGTTGGTAGTTGATGTATGCGATGGTTTTACAAGATCATATATGCTCACCTGTTGGAGTTGTTAGCCGTTTTCCTTTCTCAATCCGAAGAGAACATTGGAATTTTTGTGAAGTTGTATGAGATATCTCTGTGGCACTTCTAGTCTGGTTTGTGTTTTGGTTCAGGAAATCCTATTCTTGTGGTTTATACTGATTCATACAGGCTGTGATGTGTGAATACTTCGCAAGTCTACTTCAGAGTAACTTGGTTACTTTTGCAGGGGGAAGCGGTGTCTTGGCAAGCTGGGTGACAAAAATTGTTGCTCTATCTACTACAGAAGGCTGAGCTTATTGCTGTTCGTTGAAGCTTGTAAAGAATTGCTTCTAGCAGATATTCTTGGGGAAACTTGGTTTCTCAGAGAGTTGTGCCTTAATTGTGACAGTCAAAGTGCTATACATTTTTCTGGCCAGATTTCTATATTCAATGGTCGGTCTAACCACATTTATGGTGAGATACCCATGGGATTCAGATGTGTTGGATTCTAGTTGCTTGAGCTTGAAAGATTCATACAAATGACAACTGTTCCCATATGATGACTACTCTTTGCCAAGAGGGAATTTGAAGATTTGTTGCATGGGTCGCGGGATGCGGTCTCCGCCACATATCGTGAGGAAGAGAATTGTTGGGTATGGCCTTTTTCCCTCCTATGTGGATAACTAAAAGCCAATTTGACCAACCATTTTTTTCCCATAGGAACCATTCTTATGAGGCCCATATAGAGCCTATTTAGGTCTTATTTTCATATACCAGAGTTTTTTTCAGCAGCCAAAAAGGAGAAAGAAGTGCAGTTTTCGCAGTCAAAATTCACCCTAAAAAAACGCCAACTTCTAAATTCGATTCCGGCTTCGTTCTTGTCCGATTGACTTAATTTTTGGGACAGCATATTATCTTTATCTAAATCTTTTATTAGAACTGACAGAGTTTGGATTGGTGGCCTGAATCTTCAGTTTTGGCTGTCATAACTAGGCTGCGAAATTGGTGATTTTGCTCCCTTTTAATTCTCTAGATTTGGTGCAATCTTATTTTGTTTGCTCAATGTTTGGCACTTGTTTTGTGGCCATTTTGGATAACAATTATTGTAACTCTTGGTGATTATAGTGGAGCTTTTTGTCCCGTGTTTTTACTCTTCACAGCGAAGGGTTTTCCCTAATCTGGTGTCTTGTATGATTGTTTATTATTGCCTGTATATTTGTGTTTGTTGAATTCTTCTGTCCTTACTATCATATTGCTTGTGTTGTTTGCTTTCTCTGGTTCAAAATTGAGAAGGTAAATTTAAGACTTCGTTATTCTTCCGCTGTTTCCTGTCATGGGCATCTTTGTAGTGCCTTGTCTTTCCCAACATTTTACTTTTGTGCTCTCGTTTTTTCATTGATTTTTATGTTTGTTTATTCGTGTTTTTCTCCCCATAACCAACAAATTTTATTTTTATTTGGCCTTTTTCATAATCCATACCGCCATATCATCCATACCGTGACATTGATGCTATGTATGCAATTGACGTTTTCTAAATTATGCGATGTGTTTGCTCATTTTGGGGTATTTTAATTTAATGATTTATTGTTATGTTCGGTCTCTATTATTTTGACGAAGTGTCCCTTCTAGCATTGGCATTTTTTTGATTTCATGCCTTGTATTACTTCATTCGTTTCAAAAAGAACTTTCTTCCTTTTTTTTTCTCTTTATGAGAAGAATGACCCTTTTTTTTGTGGAATAGTTTATTTTCATTTTTTTATATGAATGTTAAGATTACATATTAAAAGATCATTTATACATTTGACATAATTTTAAATTTTGAATTATAAGATTCATCTCTTCATTTTTTTTACATTTCGTGTCCATTCAAATTAAATTATTCCTGTGAAATGGCGAAATTATGTGAATGAATCTTCTACGAATTTAAATCATTCTGCGCCTAACGTGGTTCGTAAACTAACTTGTACTTTTCTTACTCATAATTTGTATTGGTGTTTTGAGGTGTACTATTATAAGTTTGCATTAGTTATATCATCCATTTGGACCACCGCAATCTATAAAGAGATGCAATTGTTCAATGTAGTTTTGGAATAACACATAGAATGTCATCAACTGGTCCTTTTGTTTTATAACTCTAAACATACAGATTGTATATGATTTATTCGCGTCACCTTACATTAATATACCATGTTTGTGATTGACTCAAAAGTTATCAACCTTTATTTTTAAGTTAGTTTAAATTAAAAAGTGTTTTCACCAAGTCAACAAGTGACTTCGGAAAGTTGACGACTTAAAATAGATTAGAAACCTAAATATGGGGGAAGGTCTTGCTTTCTTTTTTTATTTTTATTTTGTTTGTTGATTACAGTCATTTTCATTATTTGTATTGTTTGACTCAAAATCTCCGATCTCTCTATCAGGCAATAACACAGCAAAAGTAAAAATATGTTGCGTAGACACCATAAATACTATTTAGAGTTTAATGTATACACACTATATATACATATATAATATATATATATATATATATATATATATAGTATATCTATATATATATAATCTCTATAATGAGAACAGTTCCATTTTCCCATCTCATAGTATGTCCTCTATGTTTAATATTGAATGACGAGGACTTCATATGATAAAAAACTAAGGTTAATAGTTATGTGGTAGATGTAAATGATGCACTTTTTTTCCCAACTATAGATAGTTCACTATCTTACAATGCGCCTCTATTTTTATTCCTGGTCATATTCCATAGGATTCATACTACATTCCAATGATGTTTTTTTTTTTCCAATTCAAAATCTCTATAATTCACATACTCATTTGCTTGTCACTTCCACCATTCTTTGTTCTTGATTTTCCTACTACTTGTCACTAGAGGTATTGAGATCTATCGCTAAGTTTAAATTGGAAATTTTAAATAGTTTGACTAATTGTCATTTCAAAGATAGATTCGCCATATAAGCACTCCTAGGTGATTGAACAAAGACTCGGTTTTTAGCTCCATCCTTCTTCCATTTGCATTCCAAAGGGCTAATCAAGGCCAAAACTCGATTTCTCTCAGCTGTCCCCTTTCAAACTGATTTTTATCAATAAAGACACTGACAAACAATGTTTGAAGGGCTTTGGAAACACAAAAAAAAAAAAAAAAGTTTTGAAAAAACAAATGCTCACGAGGTGAAAATAGGGCCTATACATGTTGTCTATAACATTATACAATGATATCATGCAATATACAAACTTATACGTTTGGTGTATGTGGATATAGGTTTAAAAGACTGATTATCAAGGATTACGATCAAATCAACGGTCTCAAGAGCTGATAATGCTTGTATACATCGATATTATATCTTGTATACAACGTTACGACATTGGCGCAAAGCCCAGTGAACCAGCAACCGTTTGTCCCAGAGGTCCAAATTCATGGTTCTCCTTTATTCTCCAAAATTAATTTATTGTTTTTTTTTCATTAACTCTAACTTTTAAATGACTATTGAAATCTAAAAGATGACTAATTTTTTTTTCTATTAGTTTATTTTAATGATTTTTTTCAACTCTTCTACGATTGAATACTTTAGTCAAAACTTTTTAGTTCTCCTATTCATATCAGATAAATTCAGCTTTAATTAACCAATAACTTTGAGTTATATTAAAATAATTAAAAACTTCTAATAGTCCGATTTTTTTTATCAAGAACATAATCACCTCAAAATAAATTCAAAATGTTTATTTATTATTTAGTGTAATTTAGAAACTAAATAGTAAACATATAGTGATTACATTTTTATTTTATTTTTCTTATTTGCTTTATCAAAATGAATATATTGGTTTGATTGAAAAGATCGCAATAAAATCCAAATTTATTTCTTTTTTATTTTTGTGCACTACTCTATTATTGCCTTTTCTCACACTACATTAGCCCCTTCATATCGATTCTTTTGACCGTACACACTGAGCCACCACCAACCAGTATTTTCTAAAAACTCCTTGCAGAGTAAGTGCAATTGAAAAATCTTATTCTCAATCATCTAGGAAAGTAATTCTAACTTTAAATAGGAATGTTGCAGTCGATTAGCAAGACCAACACTGTATTGTCGTTGCGTTTAGGAAACTATCCACATGTCAAGGAGTTTCTTCTTTTGAAATCAACAACACACACTTAGTGGAATTAATATGAATGATCCAACTAAAACAGTTAATGGATTTGAAGCAAATAAACTTCTACATCCTTTACCTTTCCTTGGATATCATTGAATAAAAATTGCCTAATATCCAATATTTGTTTCAGTATTACACATCTACCAAATTGGGGGAAAAAAATCCACCTAATACATTGAAGTCAAATTCAATTCGAGTTAGAGCATTATTATCACTTCTAGGAAAAGGTGACAAAGCTTCATTCTCAGTTTCTGAGGTTCTGGGACGCCAACCCATTGGAGGTGTCCAACTAGTTTTACGTAACACACTTAGAGAAATGTTGTTTTGATCTCAGTAGCTAGATATTCCATAATTTTTAGTTGTTGGGTTGATATATTTCCGTCTTTAAATATGTGAACGACGGAAAGGCAATCCAGACTACCTCTTTCTGTTGGTTTTAAAAGGTGTGAATGGAAAGGAAGAGTGTGACTTTTATAAAATGTTTCGACTTTTATAAAAGTTGTGACTTTTAAAAAGTTGTGACTTTTATGAGAATTTGTAATTTTTATGGAAAGTTGTGACTTTTATGACAGATGACACCTTCAAAAGATTTGTGACTTTCCAAAGATTTGTGACCTTTCCGGTAAGGCACAATAAAAATCTTTTCGCACTACCCTTTGTTTTTCTATCATTTAGGGATTTCTCCCTCATTTTGATCTAGAATTCATGGAACTTCTTCTTCAACTACTAAAATCTAGTATTCTAAGTGTACTTTACGTCGTTGAGTGGTTTCGCGTGACACGGAGTTTTTGGTATCTCCTACTCCTGGTGATTGAGCTCTTTACCCATTGGGAGGTCATATTCCAATCAAACCTCATATACTAGAGGGGAATAGTTTCCTTAATGGGACACTGTGGTCCAGTGAACTTGTCGTTTTTCCTATTAACATTTTTCCATATTCTGTTACTGTTTACAAATTTTAGATTTGTGAATTAATATCAGCTCTTGTATTCTTTTTGTTCTTTCACTGTTCATTAATCTTGATAACTTTGATTTTCTCAAAGGTTGTTGGAATCAGTAAATCTTTAGACACACATTAACAACCAAAATTATTCTTTGAAGAAAAAGATTTCGTATATATTTTTAATTCTGTTTCTTAGTCTAGTTTCGCTCTAGTTTTAATTTTCTAGTTGTGAAAATGTTCTTAACTTGTTGTCCTACAAAGATGTTCAAAGTTTTGTTCTAAGTATGTTTGGAAACAAGATGAACAACATTTCAAAGTTTGGGGCGGTCCTTAAGGTGATATGATGGAAGCACCGAATCAGGGCGGGACGGTTTGGATGTATTCGTGAGAGTGGGTACCATTGAGGCCCAAGGGTATTCTTATTATATTTTTGGGAATCGTTTCAATCCAAATTAGGTCCATTCCGTTGAACATCCTATATGTGTCAATGTTATGACATTTTTAACAATCTGAAAAAAATTCTTTTTGGGGGGGGTGGTCCTCATAATAACTAGCCGAGGTACCGCCGTCATTGACAACTCTGCACAAAGGGGTGTGAACTTCTTCAAATGATGCAATATGTTTCTACATATCTGAGCGAGAGAACATTATTTCGTCGCGATCTACTATGTATTACTGTATAGAACCCGTTATATGATCAAAAGCCTGAAAGATCTCCTTTGAATATTAGACGGTCCCCTTGTTGACAAGAAGGGAAGTTTCACAAGTTTTGAACACCTTACCTAAGATGCCATTCAATAGAATTTTTGCTTTGATAGTGGGATTGACATTTGCAAGGACTCTTCTTTGTTCTTGATCAAGGTTGCTTGGACTAATGACATTTATCATATGCACTACTTCGAGTTAGCGACAATTGGTTGTCCAAAACATTCCTTATAGTCGATCTGGGATTATATTAGATTCTTCACTTTTAGTCACTAGGAGAATAAGAAAATTTACCAGATGAATGGAATACATAGTTGATTAAAACGAAAAAACCAGTGATTTGCTGCTTTGTGCTTAAGACTTGCAAAATTTTAAATGTGTCCCCTAGTTTGGTAAGACTTTATATATCCCTATCGCTCCTATGTTTTTTGCCGATTGGAACTTCTAATATTATGATGGGGCGTCATAGCTCACATATAAAATAGTTATGTGGCTATCAATAAAGCCCAAAGTTACCTTTCGACCCCGAATTAGACCATGTTAAATCAACAATGTATTCACCTTCCAAATATAAATTTTTATCCGCTCTAGTAGCTGACGTGAAGGCATCATAGTTTTTGGTGTCCCACCATACCCTTGTCCAAGATGTAGCCCATGCTCCACAAAATACTGCAAAAATCGTGTTGGTGTCCCACCATACCTTCAAGGACGCCCAAAACTTTGGAAGATGGTATCTATCTTGACCTTTTTCGCCGTCCACATATTCAAAGCACGAAAATATCTTGCAACTCCAACAACTTAGAAAATCATGGTAATATGACTAATAATATCAATGACAACCTTTTGCTCAAATTGGTATTTTCCGTAAAACTACTAGACTCCTCTAAATTGGGAGTGGATCTCAAAATTTTGGGAATTCGAAAGTTTTGTCTTTGGGTACAAAATTCCTATTAGGCCTGAGCAATGAGACTTGTCACGTTGTGTCCCTAAAGTGGCAATAGTACTCCCACTGCCCGAATTTCAGCTTCCGTGTATTGTTGTGATGTTTTTCCACCTCTTTTATAAAATCTTGGCGTTGAAACAACTATTTTGATATTCAGCAAGTTTATTAGTCCTTTTCATCAAAAGAAGGGTAACAGAGTGGGATCAGTTTATTTTGCTCCAAATCCTTAAGTGTTTTTAGTTTGGATTACCAATCATTTCCATAAAGTGTACTGTCATCGAGTTATAGAGAAGAAACTATTGACATGTGAGTAGCTTCCTAAACGAAATGACCATACACTTATATTGTCTTGCCTAAGGTTATACCACTGGATTTATTTTCGAGTAAATTGTTTTTTTAGATTATGAGAGGTAGGAGCTGAGTAATTGCGAGAAATCACACTATCTTTAATTGCCCCAATTCTGAAACTAAGGAATTCACAAAAAGTTTTGGAGGAGAACAACACCCCTTCCCATGTTCATTGTTTGTTGTATACGACCAAAGACTCGATTAGAAAATGCAATGACAGAGGAGAAAAGCGTATAGATAGTCTCTCACAAATAATAAAGAACACAAGTTTGTATAGACCTTGCAACCTTTCAATCAAAGAATATATGTTTTGGTAAAAAAAATATTAAAGTGAAAATAACAGAGTAAACAACAAATGTTATTTCGTGAATTGAATTTTTTGAGGTTAAAATCTAAGTAGTTCCTTGTAATTGATTTTTTTGACATAAAGTAATTAACGTTAGCTTGAATAGCCATGCCCAGATCTGCCACCAATTTCATTAACAAAGTAAGCATTTTCAACTGCTTTTTGTTGCGGTAGAGGAAGCCTTTAGAAGCGTCAATGGAATAAAGAACCATACAATATCAAGTTTCTAAGGTGAAAAAGTTGAAGTAGGCTTGGTAGCAAAATTCCATATAGATAAATCAACGAGAAAATAAAAAAAACATAGGAGCGACTAGCATTGTGGATCACACTACAGTACATCATATGCCATAAGTATTGTAAAGAAGTGTTCCGAAAGGCATGATTAAAAAGGGAAGTGAAATATTCATCTTGATTACAAAATAGGAGCGGACAAGAAGGGAAATGGAGAATCGCAATAAGAAAGATATGGACATGTAGTGGGGGATCACGAGAGAGTACTGACTAGTTGAAAGTTGTGTGAGAAGTAGGCATATTTATAATAATTGTCAATGGCTAGCCATGAAAAACAAATACTGATCAAAAATATTAGCCTGTGGTAGGAAAAGTGGATTTTATCTATATATCTATATACTATATATAATCTATCTGATATATATATCTCTATATAGAAATTTAGATAACAGTGGGCTGAATAAAGCACAGGTGAAAGTGGATGATATAAGCACGAAGCATTGAAGTTGACTAATGTGAATGATGCCTCAGGACTGCTTATACAGACAACGAGTAAGACGGAGAGCCCAAATAAAGAGAAAATATAAACTCATGGGTGTGAATTAGAAGTATGCAAAAAAAACAAACAATTGTAAAGGTCCTGTGAGGAAAAACACACAACGAGGTGATTCAGTACTACAACGTTGTTAGAGGTTGAAAAGGAAAATATAGAGACCTGATGTGTATAGTATGAGCCATTTTAAGCAATGAGCACACTAGGAGAATAACTAATTTATCATGGTGGAGAAAATGCACAGGGTAAAATCACCTCAATTCCTGGCCCGAAAATCCCATTACACCTTATACTATAACTAATGATCGGCATTACCACTCGTCCCTCGTGCCCCCTGAACTTATTTTATCAGCAATTTTTCTACCCTTTCAGGCCTCACGTGGCACACTTTGAAACACAGTCAATCAGTCTTTGGTCACATATAATGTCAGGTATGCCGAAAATGGGGTAGAACATTTATTAATAAATATTTCATGGGGTCTAAGAACCTTAATAAGTATATTGTTGTCTTTGATGATTTCGTGGGCATTGTTGAGGTGGTAAGGTTGTGCCATATCCCTTTTCCAGGAAGTTTGCTTCAAAATAGTTATTGAGAGATGACTTCATTTATTAATGCAACTTATCTGATTTATATTGTCCATGAGTGTGGTTTCAAAATACTTATAGACATTGTCTCTTTTGTTTTACTGATTTAGCAATTTCTTAATTTTTAGTATATCAACGATACAGTTCAGATGACTTGTAAAAAGCCAGTTAAAGTTTTTATTAGTTTAAGTTTTCATTGCACTATAATTGATTAATTTTGTTAGCAGTTTTGTTGTGATGTATATATTCTATGCCTTTGAATTATTTTTCCAAATTATAGCTTCTTGACGACTTAGAGAGTTTTTCAGGATTTTATTTTTTGCTCACGATAAAAAAACTATTTTATTTAAAATTTACTTACTGATGTAGATTGTCAGAAAATTTTCTTCACAATAGTTGTTGCTGTTATTATGTAAACATTGCCCTTGTGTTCACATAATTTACTATTTTTAATATTCAGTATTAAAAGTTCATATGGACATTTGATACCGCCATTTGAAGTTTGGGCATTGGTTAATTTTTATCATGGTAAAGCTTATTTATATACATTTTTCACGGCCCGAGCTACCCACGAGATGCGGGCACACACATAGGACACAAGTGATCCCAAAGCTACCCCTGCTGGGCATGATCAGGTAGCATACTATTATCAAATAAACTGATGCGAAGTTAAAATCATCATTAAAATGCTAGAATATGGGGCATACCCATATCTAAAACTGAGATATTTGAAAACAATAGTTCAATACAAAGTGAAAATATTAAGCAAACTAAGTTTATTCTAACTATGTCTGAAGAAACCTCTAAATTGGACAATGCCCCAGCTAATCTAGCAAAAACTGAATACTAAATGACGGTAAAGACTCAAATGAAATCATTGACTGTTGTCCCTCGGAGAAATGAGGGACTCCCCTGGAATTTGCTTCACTAGATTTAGGAAATCGGATCTATGTGGTGATCTGGAATGCGTATGAACCTTAACCTACAAGAGTAAGATTTTATCACACGTATTGATCAGTACTTGAAAGGTATCGGCATGTAGGAATCAAATAAGCTGATAAACGTAGACTGAACACCACACAGCAAGGTATAATAATCTGAACAGTGTATATTGAATTTTTGAGCTAACCTTGAGCAATGAAAAATTTATAACACTCTCAAACTGAATAATATTATACTAATAAATGGTCATGCATAAAGTGTATGACTGATTTTTCGGAGCTACTAATAATCGATAAAAAACCACATGAGGTAATGTGGAGTACATGCCATATACGCCCCATCAAGGAACCTATATACCCTGCCAAAGGTATAAGGCATCTTTACTTGATAACTCACTGATTGCCCACAGAGGGGCTTGACCCTACTTGGCTAGTATTTCGGGTGCGTATTGGGTCACTAAACCCTAGTCAACTCGTTTTTATGCACTCCCATGAATTTTGTAAATTGACTTATTTATGTCTGAGTTTTTGTAAATAGTGGATGCTAAAAAATGAAAATGAAACTGAGATGCATCAATTAATGCTGGTTAATTATGGTTTTTATAACTGAGGCATTATATCTGAAGTGTCTAAAATTATCTGACTTAGCAGTGTGTAAGTTCTTCAGACTTAAAGAACTACATAGCTAGGGTTCTGGAAATTCATGCTATATCTGATGTAAAACATGATTAATCATAATTTAGACAATAAACTAATATTCATGAAGTTCTATCAAAGTTCTGTAAATCCTAGGTTTAACGATTATCGGGGAGTCAGAAGTATATGAACACTAGGTAACATACATGGGTGAAAGTAACCCACTTCCCAACAACCCGGTGATGAAATCCATGGAAAAGTACTTATGGTTTCGGGGCTGAAACTGCTGGAATTGTGGCATGTCCTTGAACTAGGGTTGTTGAGTTTTTGTTCTCCCTCTGTTGCCTCTAATTTTCTCAGTTTTGATTTCATGAATTTTATTAGATATGTTTTAAATTATGTTTTTCTAGGCTTAAGTTCACTAAATATGAGATTTTAGGGTAAAAACAACGTAAATTATTTTAAACTTAGTGGTAAAGGTCAAACGACCCCTGTGCAATTTTTTTTTGTCGACTACAGGCATCAGACTGGCGGTGCCATCGGCTTCTAGCGCCCTGTGGGTGGGTCCGTCTTTATGGCCTATTCGTCCGTCTTAATGGCCTTCGACAAGCCTTTATAAATTGGGCAAACTTTTGACTTTAGAGATATATTTTAGCAAGTCAATGTCTATGGAAAGATAATTCAATATCTATATGTGGGTAGGCCATGGACCCGTAAATCATTCTTGCTACGATTTTATGACAATTTTGAAGTTGACCCAACTGCATTCTCCTTAACTTCTGCACATTTCCACCTACCACGGTCAACTTACGTACGTAGAATTATAGCCACTCTACTAACGTGTTGTTTCATCCTATTTGTAGAGAGTGGGTTAAAGGATTCTTAATCGATGGTCCCACGGACAACGGACCGTCGTCCTTACTACGACCGTAGTCCGTCCGTCGTCCAAGACTACCAATTTTTTTTGGGCTGAATTTTTTGTGAGTTTCTGATCCATCGACGTTTATGTAGGACGAACCGTGTTCAGTGCTACGGTCATTAATGCCACCGTTGGAGCCCCTGCATATTATTGTTTTGAAAACTAATTTTGGTCTATTTTGCTACACGTGTTACATGTTCTTCTCCCCTTGGAACCTGCGTCCTCGAATGAAGACTAAACTACGGAAAGAGTGCGAGAGCTGCAAACCGCCACTACTAACACTGAAACTGATGTTTCTTCGGCTGAATGTAGTTCGGAGTACACAATTAACGCTGAAAATGCAGTACAAACTTAATTTACGCATGAATTACTCAAAACTGAGAGGCATTATTACCTCAAGCTGGAGTGGAATCGTAAGGAAAAGTAAGGAACTGGCTTTCAGGCTGCTTGCTTCCCAAAGCTCCTTTTACGGACGACTCCCACAAAACCTTGATTGAACGCGATTTCCCAACCTCCTACAACGTCAGAACTCAACTGGTACAGTCCTCATGAAAGACCTATCTTTCACCCACACTCTCTACCGGGAACTACGATAGGCTGATGCACCCAACACGCTTCTCAAGGTGAGATGTGGAAGACAAAATGCACTCTCACTGCTAATTCTGCATGCAACTCTAACTCATATGCCACCTTGCCACCCCTTTTCAAGATCTTGTAAGGGCCTACATATCTAGGGCTGAGCTTCCCTTTCTTTCCAATCTCATCACCCCAATATCAGGGCTTAGCTTCCCTTTCTTTACATCGTCATCACCAAACCCATTTTCATAGGTGAGACTTTCAGAAAAACCCAATCATCCCTTGGAAATCTCGTTTCCCTTTCTTTTACATCTGCATAAGATTTTTGACGACTTTAGGCTGTCTTAAGTCTATCTCTAATGACGTTGCACTTAGTCCACATCACATAAGGACTAAATCTGGCCCTATCAAAGTCTGCTTCACCTACTTCAAACCAACCAACAGGAGATCTACATCGTGCTACCTAAAGCCTCATAAGGGGCCATCTGACTGATTGAATGGTAGCTATTCTTGAGGCAAACATAAGAGGAAGGGGATCATCTCAACTACCTTGAAACTAATCACACAAGCTCTCAACATAGATATCCTCTATGGTCGGAATGGGTTGCTCTGCACTGCCCACCGTCGGTGGATGAATGTTGTACTCAAGGGTAACTTGCATACAAAACATCTGAAATATGATTTCCAAAATGAAGTAAACTGAAGGATCTTTTATCTGAGATGTAACAAAGGAACCCGCATGCCACCTCACAATTTCATTGATGTAACTTGGATAGTCCTCCTCCGAATTGTATCTTGACCGCTAAAAGCCAGAAGACTTAGTCAATCCTATCAACGATCACCCAACTGGAGTCAGGCTATCCTGCGGAGTACAAGCTAACCTGTGATGAATCAATTGATCAATCCCACTTCCAATCGCAAATATCACTCTCTTTTTGATTATACCACCTCCTTATTTCGATGTTCTAACTAACCTTGACTTGAGCTGGAAATTGGGGCACTTACTCCACAAAATCTTCTAATAATCTCCATCCCTCGTCTTGCAATTTCCACCTATGGACTCTCTTGCAGACCTTGGTTACCTCTGTAGTGGCACCTGGATGAATAGAAATAGCCTAAGTATTGGCTCGCCAGAGTGTGGCTCTTCAACTCTCCCACTAGCAGGAACACAAATCTTACCATTGTAGCGTAGTAACACCATCCCCCTTGGGATACAAACCAACCTCCACTATCTTATGACTTGCAAACCCTTAAAAGTTTCAAGCTGATTGTGTCACTATCTGGATTTCCTAACCTCCACTAACCAAAGATGATTCTGTCTGCCGCCCCATTCTAAATTGTTACACCTGCTGTATGATATGCTTATGAAGGCGAACTCCAAGTTAGAACAGCCTTAAACATCCGTCACTAGCTCCTTCCTTTCTCCTCAACATGGTCTACACTTCCCATAAATCCTATACTAGAGCATATGCACTACATTCGCCTTACCGATGATGGTAATGACACTCAATGCATAATCCTTAAGCACTCAAGCCAGCTCCCTCTACGAAGATCAACTTCTTTCTAGAATACAGCTGAGACTCTATCCTTATGGATCGGTTGAACACACTACATGAAAACGCGATACAATTAGTGTCTCCATATCTTCAGTGCAAACACACTGCTACTGCTGCAAACTCAAGTCATTATTGGATAGTTCTTCACATGCACCTTAAGTTTGTCCTAGAGACCCAAGCGATAACCTTATCTTTGCATCAACACACAACCTTAGGCAACTTCTAGAATGCATCACAATAGATCACATAACCATCTCAATAACCACTCTAGTTAAGTCAATTACAAATGGTTGTAGTCCATCTAGTTTTCACAATTCTACAAAGATTTTCACGCATCATCTGAACGATTGAAACTTCACCACTTTGTAAGTTACCTCTTTCATGGTAGGCTAGGAGAGAATACACAAGCTTCTATATAACCCCTAGACTTAAGAAACTTCTGATATTTGTAAGCAGAGGTAGGTCTGGGCCATTGTTTCACTGCTTGTAATCTTCTGTGATCTATTCTACTCTGTATCCCTTCTAGATACAATTTGACCAGGAAACCAAATGGATTGCAAAACAAAACTCACTTTGCTGGACTCAACGAATAACTGGCGATCTTTGAGAGTCTGTGCAGAACAACGCTCAATGACTTACATGTTCTTCTCAATCCGAGAGTAGATGAGGATATAACAATGAAGTACGATAATGAACAGTCTAAGTACTGTAAGCACTATTTGTTTCATCACCGTTAAATGAAAGCTGCAAGACATTGTTGTCCCAAAAGACATAACGTATAAGTTTGTAATGACTATACCGAGTTCTAAAGGCCTGTTTTTGGAATGTCACTATCTATGACTCGAGCTAATGATAACGCCTATCTGAGGTCTACTCTTTGAGACATGCTACACCTGAGGTTTGGTCAAACAATCATCCATCCTGGGCTGGGAACTTATCTTTATTGTGACCCTGGCCGTCACTGAGCCATAGTCAATACCATTCTAAGAGAACCATCTTAATTCTTTACAAACAATATAGTGCACACCGTGTAAAATACTACAGAGGCTGGAACACCCAAACGCTTCTTCACGAGTGAGATGTGGAAGACCAAGATGCACTGCTGCTAATATCCTTGCGGCAACTCCAACGCATATGCCACCTGCCACCCTTTCAAGATCTTGTAAGGGCCTACACGCTAGACTGGCTTCCTTTCTTTCAAATCTCTCAACCCTTTCGAGGTGAGGAACTGAGAGACGGTAGAGGGCACCAGTAGAAAAGTTTGGAGTGGGAGGAGAGCAGATGGGTATTCAACGAAAAGGAGAGTGCAGTTCAATGAGAGGAGAAGTGTCTGGGAGAAGGGTTAAGGGGGGGAGAGGAGAACAGGTCGATCTACTGCTGGTGAAAGGGGGATGTTGGAAGAAAAATTGGGTGGGTAGTTTATGAAAAGGGGATGAAGCGTGACTTTCCGCACACCCAATCATCCACTGGAAATTCTCTTCCCTTTTCTTTACATCTATATAAGATTTTTAAACACTTTAGGTTTTCTTATTCTATCCTATCCTAATGAGTTGAACTTTCTCCATCTCATAAAGGACTGAATCTGGCCCATCAAGTTGCTTACACCCTACTCAACCAACCAACCATAGATCTACAATCTTCTACGACGACGCCCATATAAAGCCTCATAAGGGCTCTGAATGCTATAATCGTACTATTTTCTAGGCAAACAATAAGCAAAAGGGGATCATCCCAACTACCTGAAATCTATCAGAAACTAAAGCTCTCAACAGTGCCTCTATGTCGGAATTCTACGTTGTGTCCCTGCCATCCGTCTTGATGAAATTTGTCTACGATTAACTTGAGTACCAAAACCATTCTTGAATGATTTCCAACAATGAGATGTTAACTAAGGATCTCTCTCTGAGATGATAAACAAAGGATACCCCATGCAACCTCACAATTCATTGATGTAAGCGTATGGATGGTCCTCCTCCGATATGTAGTCTTGGACCGCTAAAAGTAAGAGACTTAGTCATCCTATCAACTATCCCCAAATGTAGTCATGCTATACGAGTATGACGTAACCCTGTGAATGGAATCCATATTGATCACATCCCACTTTCCAATTAGGAAGATCAATCTCTTGAGTCTCCTCCATTACTTTCTTGTTTCTACCTTGACTCGGAAATTTGGGTCACTTAGCTCACAAAATCTTCTTAATCCCGCTTCATAAGCCATTCCACCACCTATATACTTCTACCTATCGCCGTACATCTTATTGGCACCGTGGATGAATATTAATACTAGAGGGTGTGATTCTGGAAGAGTATGCTCTCTCAATCTCTCAACTCCCCACATCAGAAACACAATCTACCCTGTTAGTGAAGTACAGTACACCATATCCCCTGGGAGAAACCTTTACTTCCTGAATTATGGCTGAACCTTAAGTTTCCAAGTATGAATTTGGTCCACGTCTTGATTTCCTTAACCCCCACTACCACAGATGATTCTTCCCATTTTGAACTGTTACCACCAGCTGTCATGATTGCTTAAGCGAACGCCCAACGAGAAGCCTGAAACATCCTCACTAGCTCCTTGATCTTTATTGCTTCCTCAACTAGTCTACACTCCCCCTAATAATATCCTAAGAGCATTGCCTACTACAGGTGCCTTACCAGGATGTAATGCACACTCATACAAATCTTAAGAACGCAAGCATCTCCGCGTAGCGAAGATGCAATCTTTCTGGGAATACATACGAAGACTTATGACCGGTAAACACATCCTCTACATAACAACCAACAAGTTATGTCTCCATATCTTGAGTGTGCAAACAAGACTCTGCAAACTCCAGGTACATGCGTTGATATTTATATACACATTAACCTTAAGTTGTCGAATCCCTAAGCGCTAACCTTATCTCTTCTGCATGACACACCAACCTAGCCAACTCTCGTTGCATCACAATCGAGTCACATAACCATCTAAACCTCTGTGAGTCATAAATAGTTTGTATTCATCTAGTTGTTGGAATTCTGCAAAGCTTTTTCTCGCAATCATCTTCACCATAAAACTTCACATCGTTTGAGTAACCATTTCAATGGTGAGGCTAGGAGGATATCCACAAACTTCTATATACCCGCTAGACCTAAGAAACTTTTGATATCTGTAGCAGAGTAGGGCTGGTCCCTTGTTTCCTACATTCTATCTTCGGTGAATCTTTCGATCCCTTCTAGATAAAATTTGACCAAGGAAAGCATGGGATTACCAAAGACTCACATTTGCTGCACTTAGCGAATAACTAGCGATCCTTTGAGATTCACCGAACCACTCGCAAATGACCTTGCATTTTCTTTCTCACTCCTAGAGTATATGAGATATCATTATGAAGAGGATAACGAACAAGTCTAAGTCACTGTTTAACACACTCAGGTCATCAAATCTATGAAGCTGCAAGAGCATTGGTTAGTCTAAAACGACATAGACTATAAATTTTAATGACCCATACAACCGAGTTTTCTGAAGGTTTTTTCGAATGTCACAATCGTAGGACGCTAACTTGATGAAACCCGATCTGAGTGTCCTTCTTTGATAAATGACTAGAACGCCCCTGCGTTGGTCAAATCAAGTCAATCATCCTTGGATCGGACTTATTCCTTGGATTGTGACCTTGTTCAAACTTTTCCTATAGTCAATACACATTCTGAGAGAACTATCTTCTTTCCTTTCTTCTTTAGAACAATACGAGTGCACCCCTCTTGGTGAAATCCTAGTATGATGAAACCCTTTAAATGTCTTTCACTGCTCTTTTTCGATTTCCTTAGTTCTGCTGGATCCATTCTGTAAGGAGGAATAGAAATAGGCTGGGTATCTGGAATGATATCACTTCCAAAGTCGATTCCCTTCGGAGGGACTCCAGAAAGATCTTTTTGGAATACTTTGGGAAATTCCACAGACTACTCAAACTGACTCAAGAGTTGGGTTTTCAAAGCGAGAAGCCTTATCCCAAACTTGATGAATTGAGATAACCCTTAAAAATCGTCTTTCTGCCTTAAGTAAGAATACATCGTACACAAACTCGAGCTACTACTTCCATTCGAAGATGACGTCTTTGAGAACTGTGACAGCGAATTTATTATACCCCGTGTAGCTGTTACTGGTCACCACCGACTAAAGTAGAGCTGACAAGGTTTCTGTAAAGATTTTCTGGACTACACGAAATTGATTGCTATAACTATTTACAAAAGACAAAAGTCCTGTCTGTTTGTCTTTACACGAGTGAGCATATGTGAGTCACACATCCTTGAGTTGTAGAATTCAAATCTTAACTATCAATCACTACTATTACGTACATCACACAAAATATTTTCTTGACCTCATCAATGAACTGTCTGTGGGTCGTTACAAACTTGCACCCTAAAAACATAAGTCGAATTCATCCTAACAAATCACAACTCTGGCTGCCACTAATGGTCATTTGTATTAGTAAGAACTAGAACATGTTGATGTTCTTTTGGTGATAATTTTACAGAGCCAAAAGCTAATTGGCATGCTAAACTTTGCATTTAAACTTCCTTAATCTAGTAGTAGAAGAACGGCATAAAGCATTGCGTGGGGTTGCATTCCCTGCTAATCTCTCGAGAGGCATTACTTAAGCTCACGTCATACAAGTTAGGAACGGTTTGATCATAACCTTACGCACGATAGAGTAAAGAAGAAGATGTTTTGCGGAAAACACTTCATAGCTCCCTCTCTTAGATGTGTGCACTTCATTCACCACCCTGACAAGAACTCACTTAGGGCAACTGTTTTTGAACACCCCAGGACTCTTGAACCTATTGTTCTGATCTAAGTTTTTGTCCATCCCTTGATCTACTAACCCTTGAGCGCGGACACGGACATAGGACCTACAAATGATCCAAGCTAAACCCGCTGGCAAGATCAGAGCATACTCCACATAATAGCTGATGCAGAATTAAATCATAATTAAATCTGAAAAGATGGGGAATATCGATATTCTATAACTGAGATATTGAAAAACAATGAGTTTAACACTAAGGAAATCTTAACTCAATACTAATCGGAAAATCTAAATATGTCTGAAATAGCCCTCTAAACTGGACAGAAAGAGGGACAAGCCCCAACTAAGTCTAAGCAACAACTCAAATTCATGATTACACCGAAATGAAACTCATGATTGTTGTCCTTGGAGAATGAGGAACCCCCACTGATCTACTGACTGGAGATCGAGAATCTATCTAGCATGATCTGGATGCTGAGATGACTTGAAAGGTAGCTGAGCATGTAGGATAGAAATTAAATGAATAAACATAACTGAACACGCCAAAGCCAAGTATACTAATCTCACAATATATATTGATTTCGGAGCTAACTAAATGCAGGACAAATTTATGTCATCTCCAAACTGAATACTGATATACTGATTAATAGCAATGCATAGAGTCTGACTGATCCTACGGGATCTATACTAAACCGATAATAAAACCCACATGGAGCTAAATATGGAGGACGATGTATCCGCCCTATTGAGAGGACCCAATATACTCTGCCACCGGTAGAAGGCATGCTGGCTGATCACTAAACGATCTTCCCGCGAGGGGACTTAAAACCTACTTGGCTAATAGTGCCGGGACTATTGGGTACGCTTAAACGCTAGTCCAACCGGTATTATTCTACTCCCACATGAATTTGTACAATTAACTGGATTATGTCTGAGTTTCCTGCTCAATACTCATAGCTCAAAATGAACATTCAAACTGAGAATGCAAACTATTAATTGGTAATTATGCATTTATAGTTGGATGCATGATATTCTAAAGTGTCTGAAATACAAACTAGCATGTTAATTCAAAAACAAAGGAAATACAGAGCTAGGGTTTCTGAAATTAAGGCGAGAATCTAGTATTAACATGATAATCTGATTAGAACATAAAACTAAGAGTTCATGGACGTTCTATTAACGTTCTAGAAACCCTAGGTTTAATCATGATCGAGGTAAATCAAAATCTGACCTGAAACTCGGGCCAAGGTGAAAGGAACCCTAAAGTGAATTCCACCATACCTGTTAATTAAATCCCGGAAAAATACTTTTTTATTTGTCGGGGCTAGAACTGTTGAAACTTGTGGAGTTCTTGACAAAGGGATCTTGAAGTTTTTTTAATCCTCTCTTACTTCTAATTTTCTATGTTTTGATTAATGAAATGTGACCTTATTAGCTATGTTTAATTATGTTTCTTCTAGGCTTATATTGAACTAAAATATGATGATTAGTGGTCCAAAACGAACGTAACTTAGGGTTGAAATAGAGTGGTTAAGGGCCAAAAGACCCCTGGGAAGGTTCTATTTGACCAGAACGACGGCCAGGGACTGATGGTGCCCTCGGCTACCCACCACCCGCGCCCCCTCGTTGGTCTAATCGTCAGGGCCTTGGTTCGACAAGCCTTTACTAAAAACGGACGCATATCTTTTTACTCTGAGATCTTAAGTTTATCAGGTCCGTTGGCTATGGAAAGATATTTCAATTATCTATATGTGGGTAGGTCATGGGAACATAATTCATTTTGGTGCAGGTTTTTATTGAGAATTTAAAGTTACCCAACTGCAATTTTTTCCTTAAACTGTCTGCAAATTTTTTTCCACCTACCGTCTGCGTACATCTTGTCAAGAGTGGGTGACGGAGTCTTGATCAACGTCATAGACTAGGGGGGGGGGGGGGGGGGGGGGAACGGACCGTCGTCTGACTACGAACCGTAATCCGTCCGTCATCCAAAAGTTACCCAATTTTTCTATGCTGAAAGTTTTTGGGAGTTTCTTATCCCATCGAACGGTTGTGGTCAGACGGACCGTAGTCAAGGCTACGTTTCCGTTGATGGCAACCATTGTTAGCACCTGTATTTTTCTAAAAAACTATTTTTGGGCTATTTTTTGCTATAACGGGTGGTTACAATATATTCCACGCATGTATTAATGAAATTAACAAGATCTGTTATCTTCACATGTATTATTTTAAAATTTTTTGATATTTTTTTAAAAATAGACCACAACAAATTGGAAAATAATTAGCCCAGTTTAAAGATGATCATTTAAATTTTATCATGAAGAAATCATTTGTATATTCAATAATATGAAGTAACACCTTTAGGTGTTTTACGGTTATCCATTATTCTCTTTGAAGGCTACCGCCTAACTTTGACAATTTTATTGTAGCATAGTTTTGATAATATCGTATTTAAATTAGAATTGATACCATAGATTTTTGTGTCTTAAAAAAACGAGTCTTGGAATATTTGAAAAAATAAATAAAAATAACAAAAATAATAATTTAGTTACTATATAGTAGAGTTTTTTATTAATTGTTTGATATTTAATGGAAAAGTAAATTTTGTTATGTTAAAAGAATTATATTAAATGGAGATGGTTTTTAAGGTGTTATTTTATTGTGTGATATTAATTTCCGCTCGGCATGAGTAATTTGACTAGTTATAAAGGGTGTCCTTGCACGGCAACCATTATCTTGTGGAAACAAAAATATTTATCAAGACAACATGCAAATATCCAAGCTTAAGAAGAGGAGTAAGAAGATTTACCTATCTTTATGCGGTTGCCTTTGTTATTTTTTCTATCATTACATAGCTCCGAGCCTCAATCCTAAACTAGTTTTCTTTTATTCTAGTTTGAGAGACGTCATATTTTCAAATGTAGTTGAGAAAATCACATACTAATGATGGTGCATCTTACTCTTCAACTTTTTTTATTTTAGTTATTATTGGGTTTATGTCCCTAGACTCTTGTGTTTTAGTTGAATAGATCTTCTCACTAGATTTTTGGAATAAATCATGATATTTGAAATGTTTTGGACGTGGGAGTCATTTTGTATGCTATAAGTTGTTCATATCTGAAATTCTTTTTGGGTTGGTACTTGCTTAAGAAATTACATAATTAAAATGGAGGCTCATTATATATATGAATTTCTTAGTTAAAATATCTAATCGCTATTTTGGTATCTAAATAAGTATTTGGTGTTTTGCTGTGTCATGAAAGTTTCTTGCTGATTGTCCAACTACGATTCTTGATTGACAAATTTAATGTTTTTCATTTTGATAATAAGTGAAAAAGTTTAATATCCAGATAAAAATGGGGTTCATAAAGGTTTGAAAACATACACCTAACATCACCATCAGATCCCTATTGATATCATAATTACTCAAGAAATATTAAACATCAAATAGAATTATCTATCTCCATAGACGACAAGCTGATAATGTGAACGCATGGGAGCACAATAAATTAAGGTTCTAAGTTCCCTCCCTTTCGATTAAGATTTAGGAAATCTTGCAAGCAGCTATTACATATTTTAATGAATATTAATGATTATACTTTCCAATTACCTAATAATCATTGGTTCATATAATAGTTTATACAAGACAACAATCATAATAAAGACAAAGGAAAACTCATCCTTCGATCTCACATTAAAAAGTGGGGCGTCCAAGTGGCCCAGAGAAACCCCCTTGCTCTTATATAACACAATTAACTCTATTAGTTTTATTTAATACGAAACTCAGTAAATTAATGACTATAATTAATTCAATTAAAATCCTTTGAAACTACATAAATTCTTCTTATATGGAAAAAAACAATTTTTTTTTCCCCTTGTTTTTTTACATAGTTTTACAACAGTCGATTCCACATAATGTCAAATAATAAGTCAGGTAGGGACGCGTCATAATAAGTCTCATCATAAAACTGATTCATACTTAATAAAAACATCTTTGATTCAAACATCTTTTATATTACAAGGTATGGCATATCAATCAAACAAGGTGTCAGATCCATTCAACTATGGCACACGATATGAAAAATTCATTGTTTAATATTGCAATACTATTAAATCCGATGAATACCCTTTTAAATCACAAATCGAACCATGGAATCTTAATACAATCCCTTGAACTCCTTGTACTTTTGGACAACTCGCCGGTTGATTGTTTTTTAGTAGAAATAGCAGTCGATAAGCACACTCTTTATGTTAAGGATAAAATGTTGTCTTTTAATAGAGAATTGTTAATAATTTGTATAATGTAAACCTAATCCCTTCCCCAACTGTTCCTAGCCCATACTCTGCCATTTACTTGTACTAATGCATATTAAATTGGAATATATCATGTGTTTACAACAAATGGGTTGATGGGTACCCATATTTGATTTCCCCATAAAATAATTCAAGCCCAATTGAAACCTCATAAACTTTAACTCCTGAAACCGTAACTTTAATGGTGAAGACGACTAAAAAAGAGATTCCATTGGAGGTTGAGAGAAGACAGAAATAGAGATATTTTGGGCCTGTAGGAACCTTATAGTCTTTATAAATAACCCCCAAAATGAAGTACATATGAGTTAAAAGAGTTGGAAGACTCAATGAATCCTGAAATAACTATCTAATTGACCTATAATAACCCTTACATACGTCCATATGAGGTACTACGGACTATATTGGTCACTTGTACAAGCTAATGGAAATCCCAACTTGCTCATGTTGAATCACAAACCAAGATCACACGACTGTCCTACTTATATGAGTCCTATAAACCCTTTTCGTACATTGACTCTTAGTTCAGGCATAATCCAAAAGCCTACGAACAAAGAACCAACACTAACAAGGTATTCCTACCGACCTACAATCCTTAACATATTACAGTTTCTTTCTGTTGCAACATATGGGTCTCCTAGATTACTCTGCTACTAATTTTTCGTAATCATGTATTCTATGCTATGCCTAGATGGCGCCACCACAAATCAAAATTTCCTTTTAATTTATTCATTTCCACAACTATTCTTTCCTTTCATAAAAAGTTGATGTGACTTTCCTGAAAAATTTGTGACCTTTTATGAAAGTTGAGACTTTTATGAAAAGTTATGACTTTTATGAAAGGTTTTTACT
Source organism: Solanum habrochaites (assembly GCA_027704765.1). Classification (NCBI taxonomy): domain Eukaryota; kingdom Viridiplantae; phylum Streptophyta; class Magnoliopsida; order Solanales; family Solanaceae; genus Solanum; species Solanum habrochaites. The sequence continues at coordinate 27,985 of JAKWJA010001136.1, forward strand.
TGCTTAAAAGGGTTGTAACTTTTCTAAGGAAGTTGTGACCTTTCCCGATACGCACCATAATATTAGCAAATAACATTTGTTTGTCTTATATAAGGGATTCCTCTCATTTTAAACTCAAAAATTCTGAATTTTCTTCTTCTAGCTTACCACAATTTAATAGTGTATGTCCTTTGCTCTTTTTGACTGGCTCACTGATACCATTGTTTTTGTTTATATATTGGGTATATATCGTTGTGTTTCAAGCCAATCAGTTCTTTAAAAACTTCGGGTACTAGAGGGGAATAATTTTCCTTAAGGGGACACTCTATATTAATACGGCTTGATATTTTTCTTTCTGTTTCATTCTAATAGATCTTCATATGTTTTTTTTTTCTTCAGTAATTATGCTTATGTGTAGAATTTTGTTTCTGATACGTGCTGAATCTTTGTAGTTTATGTTATTTCAAACTTATGTTTATAATATTTGTTTGTATTGATTAAATACACATGTCCATTAACTTGTAAACGCAAGTTTTCTCTACAAAATTTGTTGATATAACAAAAAAATTCTAAGATCTAATTACCATCTGGTGAAAGAAAAAATTCAACTTGGTATGCCATTGTAAAGGAAGGACATAAAGACCTTAAAAACCTTTTTGCACCTTTATGTGTGAAGTGACCCAGTAAAAAAGAAGACAGATTAATAAATTTTGGACATGAGTTCAAGTATGTCTCTAATGACTTTTAATCTCAATGACATATAACTACACAAGAGTTAATTGTTTCATAGTCAATTAATTCTCTTATGCAATATGAAGTAAGAACGAGATTCTCAAGTTTATGTTAAAATTTGTTGAACTCTTTAGTTATTATTCATATTCACAGGTTATGGTGCATAGTGTATTTATAACACAGGAACAACAGAGAGTCCATTGTAGAAGTTATATATAACTCCTAGTAATGAGATTATCCAAACCAACTAAATTTTATCACATATTACAGATGTTTACATAGCTTTGGTTGTTATAGAGTCGTTAGGTACACCAAGTCCATTAGATTTATAGTCTTCTCATTTTACCACCTTTCAAAGAGATTTTGAAAATATACAACGATCTATAAAGAATTATGAGAAATCTCAAGAGGAATTCCTCCTCCTACCGCAATAGGATATGAATTAATGAGATTAAATCTCAAACTCAGGTAGTGAATCATAAAGTACTGCGCCATATTTTTCTATCCCAATAGCAACTGCCATTTCCCACAAATCCCAAATTTACTGCACATCTTTCACTACAAACACCTATTGGTTTTCTGATCTCCTAGCTGATACTTTCATTGCTTAACCTGCCTTGGAAGCATCAATCTTAAGTCAAAGTTTCCTAACATCTTGCCCCCAAAATAATCCATACCGGAAAACCTCCACATATTACACTCACCAACCTAGTTCTGGAATACTTCACCCTCTGTCTAACCGTACCAAAGAATTCAGACTATTTTAATTCTCTAGATCATGTGAGAACTAAGGTTTCTTAACTTTATAAAAAGTGTTGTGAGTCATCGTTAGACTAATACCTAAATTATAGATATGTTTCCTGGATTGTTACTCGCCTTCTGCGTGAAAACTCTTGAATCTTAGTTGGTGGGAATTACTTCTTAATTACACTTGCTTGGACAGAAAATAAGATATCTATTCCATGTTAAGAATATTTCATTAGCAGTTACATTAATGTTGTTATTTTAAGTTAGAATGTCAATATTATAGTATTCATCCTTAAATAAATTATATATAATGTGTGCTTACATATTAAGCTCGGAGTAGGCTTAATACCAAGTGACTACGGTTAGTCACCCTATAGTCAAAGAACGTGTGCTCGTAGGTTAACTTCCCTCTTGGGATAATATTATTGAGCACGCTAGCATGCCTTTCTAGACCTAGAATAGGTATATTGGTCTCGATGGGGCTATAACCATCGGACCCACACATAGATCTTCATGGTGTTATGTCGGGGTTCATAGTAGATATATCATGATTTATTTCTTTGTTATTTATGTTAGATTTTTAGTTTTTTTCTATTCTAAACACAATCAATACTTTTTCAAGTATGACGACATTCTGCGCTACATCTTCTCGTGGATGAGGTTCTAGTACTCAATATTCATGAGGAATGAATGCTTTCTATTCAATCATTCCTTTTATTTTCAATGTTCCTAGAGTTTCAAGGGCATGTTCGAGCCTCTTAATAAGTTAGAACTTTTATTGCGGAATAATTTCGATTTGAGTTGACCTTCAGTTGTTATTGAACTCTTAGTATATATATTATATTTAACGTAGAGCGAGTATTCCAATCGTATTCATTATATCATTAAGCTTCGCATTAGATTGGGTTTTACTCGTGATCTTATGTCGGATGTTACTCTAGGGGAGGGGACTAGGGCATGAAAAACCTGATATCGAAGCACTATGTTGAGAGTCATAAATGTCTGGGAACCGCCATACTAAGTAGAGTTTCTTGTCATGAGTTGTAAAATCCACAAAACCTATTAGAGGATGCACAAAGTGTTTAGGAATACAGATTTGTTTGTAACAGCCCCGTATCCAAAACAGGCCAAAAAACTAGCTTTTCAAAAAAATCTGCAAATGCAACCAAAGGGCCATCGATGGACCGGAGACTGGCCCATGGTCCGTTCCTGCACATCTGTCAATGGGGAAAAAAAAACCAAAATCTCAGCCAGGAAAATTTTTGTTAAGTCATGATCGACGGACCGGACCTACGGTCCGTATCCGTTACGTCATGATTACCTATGCACCCACTCTCTGAAAAGGTTATGGATGAGCATCATGGTCTGTATGATAGACCTACAGACCATTGGTCTGACGAGGTGAGAATAGCAGATAGTTAGGTGAAATGTGGCAATTCAAATGATCATAATTCATCGCCAATGAATTATGGTCCCATGACATACCAAAAGGATAGAGACATCATTCGCTTTTATATCCACAAACCTTGCTATAAATCCAACCTACGGGTAAAAAGATACCCATTTTAATAAAGCTTGTCGAACAGCCCAAACGACGGACCAAAACACGGGGATGTTGATGTAACGACGGACCGTCTGTCAGGTGTCGTTTGGTTCGATAGAAACTCCCCAAGGTCTTTGTATTTTCACCACTTTGTTTAAACCCTAAGTTAAGCGGTTGACCATAAAATCCTCAATGTAGTCAATTTAAGCCTATGAAAATAACTAAAACTTGTTAAGTTCATTAAATCAAACTAGCAAATTAGAAGCAAGAAAGAAGGAAAATGTTCAAGTAACCCTAGTTCAAGAACGAAGGCCAAGGTTCCAGTAGTTCCACCTCGAAATCTAAGTGTTTTCCGTGAATTTATCACCAGTTTATGTGAGGTTTGGACTAGGGGGTCCTTTCACCATTGGAGTCCCTAGTTTTGTGTTAGATTCTCCCTTTTAGATTACCATATCTGATTAGACCGCGGGTTTCTAGAACTTCAACAGAACTTCATGAAACTTTAGTTATACGTTCCACATAAGATTTATAATGTTATTATGTAATTAATGCTGAATGTCAGAACGCTAGCTATGTATTCATAGTTCTTGGAATTGCACATGCTAGTAAGATATTTCAGTTATTTAGAGATACATGCTGAGGTTATAAATTATAATACCAGATAATTATCGCATTCTCAATTTTGCCTGTTCGGTTTGGAGTTACCAGTATTTACGAAACTCAATCAAATTAATTTATTTACATAATTAATGGGAGTATCATAATACCGAGTTTGACTAGGTTCAGCGTACCCAATCAGTCCTAGAACTACTGTCAAGTGGTTGTAAGTCCCCTCAGTGGGCAACTCACCCAAGCATTGCCTTTATACCTTCAGTAGGGTATGATATTGGGTCTTTTCGATGGGGAATTATACATCAGACTCCATATTAGACTATGTGGTTTGGTTGTTGGTTATAGTAGCTCCCACAATTCAGTCAGCCCTTTTCTTGCATTGACCATTTATCAGTTAAGAATTATCAGTTTCAACATGTTTTAAATTTGTCATTGAATGTAGTAGCTCAGAAATCTTTATATCATGTTCAGATTATTAGACTTGCTTTTGTACTTGTTCAATTAAACTTTTATTTAAAGTTAATTCACTAATCTTACTGTGCTATGTAACTTTCATGTACTGGACGATTACGTGACGCTCATCTCTCGTGGATGTAGGTTCAGGTTAGCAGTATCCAGATCAGGGCATGATCGATTTTCTGATATTCAATCAGCACATTCAGTGGTGAGTCCTCATTCTCGAGGACAATATTTCATGAGTTATTTCAGTATTTAGTCTTTAGTTTAAAATTAAAATTTTTTCTCGACTTAGTTGGGGCTTATCCAGTATTTCTAGTTCACTGTAGGAATATATTCGACATAGGGAGTTCCATCTTAGTATGAGTTAATAACTTCTTTGTATTAAAACTCGTTGATTTCAGTTATTCTAAGTCATAGAATATGGGTAGTCCCCATTTTTTTCGTCGTAAATTGTAATTTAGTTTCCGCAACAGTTTATATTATTTAGTGTGCTCATGATCATGCCAACAGGGTTAGCTTGACATCACTTGTGGTCCTAGGTTTCGTGTCCGCGTCTGGGGGATACCTTGGGGCATGACAAAACTTTGTTTCATAGTACTAGGTTCAAGAGTCCTAGGATGTTTGAAAAGATGTACTAAGTAGAGTCCTTTTCATAAGTGTGAAGTGCATCACATCTAATGAGAGGGAGGATACAAAATGGTTTTAGGAAAACTTCACTTTATTGTTACTCTTATCGTGCGTAATGTATGATCTCAATCCCTTCTAACTAGACATTATATGCTTAAGATCATGCTTTCTCGAAGAGCTTAGGCATGAAATGCTAATGTACGCAATGCTAATGCAGTTCCTCTAGTACCAGATGAGGAAGTTCTAATGTAGATTTACATAATGCTAACTCAATTTTTGGCTCAGATTATGACCAACCAGAACAATCAGCAAGTTCGAGTTTCTACTAATAGAACTGATCGATTAGTGGCAGTCAGAGTTTGTGATTTTTTTTAGAATTAATCTGTCTAAGGTTTATGGAGCCACAAGTTTGTAAGGATCCATGAAGTTTATTGATGAGTTCAAGAAAATATTTGGTCTGATCAAGTAAGTAGTAGTGATAGGTGAAATTGGCATGCTACCATCTTAAGGATGTGACTCACATATGGTTGAATTTACTAAGTGGAAAGACAACATACTTTGTATTTTATAACTCACTATAGCAGTAAAATTTAGCGTTAGTCCAGAAACTCTCTCAAAACCTTTCTCAGTCTCTACTTCAACTGGTGACCCAGTTAAGTTAGATGGGTATACAAAAATTTCCCTATTACAGTCTCTCAGAAAGTCACCTCAACAGATCTTGCAGTGTTAGAAATGGTAGACTTAGATGTCATTCTACGAATGGATTAGTTACATTCATGTTATGCCTCAATCGATTGTAGAACTAGGCTTGTTCGTTTTCAGTTTCCAGAAGAACTAATCCTACAATGGAAGGGTAGTAGCTTAGCGCCTATGGTCGATTCATTTCTTACCTTAAGGCCAAAAAGATGATCTCTAAGGGTTATCTATATCATCTAGTTAGGGTTAAGGATTCTAGCTCTGAAATCCCAACTCTTGAGTCATTTTCAATAGTCAATAAGTTTCCAGAAGTAATTCTAGAAGATCTTCCTGGAGTCCCTCCCAAAAGGGAAATCGACTTTAGAATTGATCTCCTTCAAGATACCCAACCTATTTCTTTTCCTCCTTATAGAACGGCTCCGGTAAAGCTTAAGGAAAAGAAAGAGCAGTTGAATGACCTTTTAGATAAGGGATTCATCAGACCTTGTATTTTATCATAGGATTGCACCAGTATTGTTCGTAAGGAACAAAGATGGTTCTCTCAGAATAATCATTGACTATAGACATTTGAACAAGGTCACATTAAAGAATAAATATCCCATCTTTAGGATTGATAACTTGTTTGACCAACTTCAGGGTGCTAGTCACTTCTCAAAGATAGACCTCCGATCGGATTATCATCAATTTAGAGTCAGAGATAGTGACATTCTGAAAAAACAGCCATCAGAACTCCGTATGGTCATTACAAATTTGTAGTTATGCATTTGGACTAACCGATGCTCCTGTAGGATTTGATGAACAGAGTGTTCAAACAGTACTTGGACTTGTTTTCTATCGTCTTCATTGATGATATCCTCATTTACTCTAGGAATGAAAAAAAAAGTGAGTCATTTGAGAATTGTTTTAAAAACTATCAAGGATCGCAAGTTATTCGCTAAGTTCAACAACTGTGAGGTCTGGTTGCAATTCGTTGCTTTCCTTGGTCACATTATATCTAACGAAGGGATCCGAGTGGATATACAGAAGACAGAAGCAGTGAAACAATGTCCCAGACCTACCTCTACTGCAGATATCAGAAGTTTCTTAGGTCTAGCGGGTTATTATAGAAGGTTCGTGGAAGGATTCTCGTCCATAGACTCACCATTGACTAGGTTAACTCAAAAAATGGTGAAGTTTCAATGGTCAGATGATTGTGAGAAAAGCTTTGTAGAATTGAAAACTAGATTGACTACAACTCAGGTATTGACTCTACCAGAGTGTTTAGATGGTTATGTGATCTATTGTGATGCAACTAGAGTTGGCCTAGGTTGTGTGTTGATGCAAAGAGATAAGGTTATCGCTTATGGATCTAGAAAACTTAAGGTGAATGTGAAGAACTATCCAACTCATGACCTTGAGTTTGAAGCAGTGTGTTTGCACTCAAGATATGGAGACACTACTTGTATGGTTGTTATGTAGATGTGTTCACCGATCATAAGAGCCTTCAGTATGTATTCACCCAGAAAGAGATGAATCTTCGCTAGAGGAGATGACTTGAGTTCCTTAAGGATTATGATATGAGTATGCATTATCATCTTGGTAAGGCGAATGTAGTAGCCGATGCTCTTAATAGATTATATATGGGTAGTGTAGCCCATGTTTAGTAAGAAATGAAGGAGCTAGTGAAGGATGTTCACAGGCTTGCTCGCTTGGGAGTTTGCCTTATGAGCATATCAGACAGTGGTGTAACAGTTCAGAACGGGCCATAATTTTCTTTGGTAGTGGGGGTTAAGGAGAAGCAAGGTCGTAATCTTGCTTGAACTCAAGGGTGCAGTCCACAATCAGAGAGTGCAGGTTTTCTCCAAAGGGGGAGATGGTGTACTTTGCTACCAGAGAAGATTGTGTGTTCCTGATGTGGGTCAGTTGAGTAAACAATTTCTTGCAGAAGCTCATAACTCTAGGTAGTCTATTCATCCAGGTACAACTAAGATGTACCGCAATCCACGGGAAGTCTATTGGTGGAATGGTATGAAGAGGGATATAACAGATTTTTTGAGTAAAAGCCCCAAGTGCCAGCAAGTCAAGGTAGAAGATAAGAAAGTAGGGGATATGACTTAAGAGATCGATATTCCTACTATGAAGGGGGATGTTAGCAATAAGAACTTCATCACAGGATTACCGTGCACTCGCAGAAAACATGATTCCATTTGGGTGATAGTGGATAAGATGACTAAGTCTTCCCGCTTTTTGGCAATCAAGACTACATATTCAGGAGAAGACTATGCGAAGCTTTACATTAATGACATAATGAGGTTACATGAGGTTCCTTTGTCTATCATCTTAGATAGAGGTCCTAAATTTACCTCTCATTTCTGGAAGTCATTTCAGAAGGGTCTTGGTACTCAAGTTAACCTTAGCACAACATTTCATCCGTAGACAGATGGACATGCAGAGCGTACCATTCACACCCCAAAGTATATGTTGAGGGCTTGTGTGATAAATTTCAAAGGTAGTTTAGATGATCACGTTCCTCTTATTGAGTTCGCCTACAACAATAGCTACCATTCCAACATTCAGATGGCCCCTTCTGAGGCTTTGGCTTTATATGGGCATAGATGTAGATTTCTTGTTGGTTGGTTTGAAGTAGTTGAAGCAGCTTTGATTGGTCTACATTCAGTCCTTTATGCTATGGAGAAAGTACAACTCATTAGAGATAAACTTAAGACAACCCAGAGTCGTCAGAAATCTTATGCAGATGTAAGGAGAAGGGAATTAGAGTTTCAAGTTGATGATTGGGTTTTCCTGAAAGTGTCACCTATGAAAGGGATGATGATATTTGTCAAGAAAGGGAAGCTCAGTCCTAGATATGTAAGCCCTTACAAGATCTTGAAGAGGATTGGCAAGGTGGCATATGAGTTAGAGTTTCCAGCAGAATTAGCAGCAGTGCATCCGGTCTTCCACATCTCTCTCTTAAAGAAATGCGTGGATGATCTAGTTTCTATTGTGCCATTAGAGAGTACGGCGATGTAAGATAATCTTTATTATAAGTATGTACCAGCTGAGATTCTTGACCATCAGGTCAGAAGGTTGAGAAATAAAGAAGTCGCTTCAGTCAAGGTTTTGTGGAGGTCTCAGTCCATAGAGGGAGCTACTAGGGAGGCAGAAGCAGCCATGAAATACAAGTATCCTCACCTCTTTCCTTCCGATTCCACTGTTGCTTGAGGTAATAATTCCTCTTAAGTTTTCCAGTCATTCATGCATAAATTCAGTCTTAGGATCATGTTCCCTCAATTTGTAGTTGCATTTTCAGTGTATTTTCATGTTCTCGAAACTCAATTCACTCAGAAAGATAGTTGTTCTCAGTGTTTAGTAGTAGGGTTGCAGCTTTCTCTCTCTATTCAACTAGTTTTGTCTTCATTCGAGGAAGAATGTGCCCAAGGGGTAGAAAATGTAACACCTCGTATCCAAAACAAACCAAAACCTAGCTTTTCAAAAAAAAAAATATGCAGGTGCAACCTACGGGGTAATTGACGGATAGTAGACTAACCCACGGTCCGTCCTGCACATCCGTCAATGGGGTCAGAAACCTCAGAAATCTCAGCCAAGGAAAATTTGGTCAATTCATAATCGACAGTTGGACCTGCGGTCCGTAGGTCAGACTACGGTTTGTAGTCCGTGATCGTCGATCGATACCCCATTCACCCACTCTCTAACAAGATACATAAATGAATAGCCGGTCTGTAGATAGACATATGGTCTGTAGGTATGACCGCTGGTGAGAAATAACAGACAATTAGGGGAAAATATAGTTGGGTGACTTCAAATGATCATAACTCTCAGCACAAAATGGAATAGGTGTACCATAACCTACCAGAAGATATATAATTGAATTAGCTTTACATATCCACCGACCTTGATAAAATCCGACCTCTGAGTAAAAAGTTATGACCGTTTTAGTAAAGGCCTATTGAACAGGCCCAACCCACGGATCAAACGACGGACCGTCTGTCCAGGATGTCATTTGGTCCGACAACAACTTACCCAGGGGTCTTTTGGTCTTTTCCCACTTCAAACCCTAAGCTACATCGTTTTGACCCTAAATCATGAAATTTTAGCCAATTTAAGCCTAGAAATGTAACTAAAACTTACTTAAGTCAAATCATCAAATCAAAACTTAGAAAATTATAAGCAATAAAGTAAAAAAAGGTCAAGAACCCTAGTTCAAGAACACAACAAGGTTCCGGCAGTTCCAGCCCCGAAATCTAAGTGATTCTCCGTGAATTTCATCACCAGGTATGTGGGATTTCACTTGTGGGTTCCTTTCACCCATTGGGTCCCTAGTTTTCATTTAGATTCTTGATTCCCATATCATGATTAGACCTAGGGTTATTAGAACTTCAATAGAACTTCATGAACTTATTAGTTATATGTTCTAAATCAGATTATACTGTTATTATTCAGTTTATTGCATAAATTCTAGAAATCTACCTATGTATTTCTTTAGTTTTTAAATTACACATGCTAGGGCAGATATTTAAGTTACTTCAGATATACATATAGATTTGAGTTCAAGTGGCACAACACCTTCGATCGACCATAGGGCCTATTCTACCCTTACCGAATTCATTCCATTGAAGCGTAACGTATCTAAGTTATAAATGCATAATTACAAGATTAGTTGTCGCACTCTCAGTTTACATGTTCAGTTTTGAGCTATCCAGTATTTATAGAAACTCAGTGATAATCATTTAATTACATAATTCATTGGGAGTATCATAATACCGAGTTGGACTATGGTTCAGCGTACTCAATTAGTCCCAGAACTACTATCCAAGTAGGTTGTAGTCCCCTCTATGGGCAATCACGCAACATGCCTTTATACCTTTGGCAGGGTATATTGTGCCCTCTCGATGGGTCGTATTCATAGGAATTCATATTTAGGTCATGTAGTTTTATTGTAGGTTATTAGTAGCTCCCACAGTTCCGTTACACTCTCCTGCATTGGCCATTTATTAGTATACTCATTATTTAGTTTCAGCATGTTATAAATTAGTCATTGCATTAAGTTAGCTCAGATTCTCTATATCATGTCCATATTATACTTGCTTTTGTACTTGTTCATTTATGTTTTATTTCAGATTTATTATATCCTACATGCTCAGTACCTTTCAAATACTGATGCATTCTTGCGCTACATCTTCTCCTGATGTAGGTTCAGGTGCTCATCATCCAGACCACGCATAAATCAATTTCTGAACATCAGTTCAGCAGATTCAGTGGTGAATCCTTATTTTCCGAGGACAATAGTCATGAGTTTCTTTTCAGTATTTAGTCTTTTACTTTCAGTGTTTGCTAGACTTAGATGAGGCTTGTCCTAGTATTTTTAGTCCAATTTAGCGGCTATTTTAAGACATAGTTACTTCCAGCTTAGTATTGAGTTAACAACTTCTTTGTATTAAACTCATTGATTTCATTTATCTCAGTTATAGAATATGGGTATTCCCATCTTTTAAGTTTAAATTTATGGTTTAGTTTCCACAACAATTTATATTCTTTAGTATGATCATGATCATGCCAGCAGGGTTAGCTTGTGATCACTTGTGGTCTAGGTTCTGTGTTCGCGTCTCGGGGATAGCTTGGGGCGTGACATTGTTATTCTTATTGTTCATGGATATGATATCCTTTCTAAGTCAATGTCATGCTTCAGCTAAGTTCCATTATTTGTTTGGATTAACCCACCTGAGTTTCTAGGGTCACAAGTTAATGAGGATAATAAAAAATTTATTGATGATGTCAAGAAGATCTTTGGAGTTATTTTAAGTAACTAGGAATGATATAGTAGAGTTGGAGTCCTACCATCTCAAGGATGTCTCTAACATTTCGTTCACTTAATTGAAGAAAAAAAGGGGTGAGACGCAACTCTTGTAACTTGAGAGTGTTTTACCAGATCTTTTCTAGATAGGTTCTTTCTAAGAGAGTTGATAGAGATAAAAACTCAGGAGTTCATATATTTGAGACAAGGTTCTATGTCAGTCAAAGAGTATGGACTTAAGTTCACCATCTCTCCTGGTATGCTCTACATATGGTTTTCGATCCCAAGGCAAAGATGACTAAGTTCCTATTTGGAGTATCTTACTTTGTGAAAAATGAGTGCAAAAATGTGATGTTAGAGGACATGAATATCTCTATCCTCATGACTAATGCTTACCAGGTTGAGGGAGATAATCCTAGAGCACTAATTAAGGACAACAAGAAAGCTGGAACAGGAAACTATGAGTACTCTCAATAGAAATAAGGTAGTGGAAATTTCTTGCAGTTTCATCAAAGGTCTTCAACTCCAACACCTTCATCATCTAGTGATCCACCCCATAGGTTTTAACAAGATTAGAAAGGTAGGGCATCAGGCTCTAAGACTCAGGAGAGTGTTTCAGTTACTAGAACTTTCCCAACTTATCCAAAGTATGGTAAGAAACATCCGCGCGAGTGTCCTGCAGGAGAGGATGGATGTTTTGGGTGTGTTCATATGGTCACAGGTTGAGGGACTGCCCTTCTTTTAAACAGGGACAGGGAGGTAGCAATAGTAAGGTTCAGTCTACAACTTCAGCAGCATTAGCAGGGCACCCATTCCAGTAGGGTACTTCATCTATTACAAGTGACAGTTAATGCTAGAAAAGGTTGTATGCTCTCCATGATCGCAAGGAACAGGAAGGTTCCCTTCATGTGGTCACTAGTATGTTAAGAGTCTTTCACGTAGATGTTTATGCTTTTTAGATCCAGGGGTTACAAATTTCCTTTGTAAATTCGTATGTAACAGTAAACTTTGGTGTCAGTCTAGAAACTCTCTCAAAACCCTTCTCAGTCTCACTTTAGTCGGTGACCCAGTTATATCTACATGGGTATACGTAACTTTCCCTATCACAATATCTCAAAAATTCACCTTAGTATATCTTGTAAAGTTAGAAATAGTAGACTTCGATATTATTCTACACATAGATTGGTTACATTTATGTTATGCCTCATCTATTATAGAAGTAGGATCGTTTGTTTTTTTCTAGTTTCCATATGATCCAATCATAGAATAGAAGTGTAGTAGCATAGTTCTCATGGATCGATTTATCTCTTACCTTAAGGCTAGAAAGATGTTCTTTCAAAGGTTATCTTTATCATCTAGTTCGGGTCAAGTATTCAAGCTCTGAAAGCACAATTATTGAGTCATTTCCAATAGTAAATGAGTTTCATAAGTATCTTTAGAATATCTTCTCGGAATTCCTTTCAAAAGGGAAATCAATACAAATACCCAGCCTAATTTCGTTCCTTCTTACAAAATGGCTCCTGCTAAGCTTAAGGAATTTAACGAGCAGTTGAAAGACCTTCTAGATAAGGGATTTATCGGTCCTAGTATTTCTCATGGGGTGCACCAATTTTTTTCATTAAAAAAAGATAGTTCTCTGGGGATGTGTATTGGCTATTTGCAGTTGAACAAAGTCACAATTAAAAATAAGTACCTTATTCCCTTTATTGATGACTTTTGCGACCAACTTCTTGGTGCTAGTCATTTCTAAAAGATAGATCTCAAATTCGGTTATCTTTACTTAGAGTCATAGATTTTGACAATCCGAAGACATTCTTAAGATTTCAGTATGGTCATTATGAATTTGTAGTTATATCATTTTGACGAACCAATGATCTTGTAGCTTTCATTGATTTGATGAACATGGTGTTAATGTAGTATTTGTACTTGTTCGTTATTGTATTTATTGATGATATCATTATTTACTATTGGAATAAAGAATAACATGCGACTCATTTAAGGGTTTTTGTGGAAACTCTCAGACTTCTACTTATTCACTAAGTTTAGCAAATATGACTTTTGGTTACAATCTGTTGCTTTTTGGGCATAGAGTGTCTATTAAAGGGATACAAGTGGATTATCATAAAATAAAGGTAGTGAAACAATGGACCATACCTACCTCTTCTACATAAACCAAAAAGTTTCTTGGGTTTGGTTGGTTATTACAGATGGTTCGCGTAATAATTTTCATCCACAGCTTCTCCATTGACTAAGTTAACTCAAAAAAGTTATGTTTCAGTGATCAGATAAGTGTGATAAGAGCTTTGTAGAACTGAAAACTAGGTTGACTACAACGTGTATTTAGACTCTACCATTGGTTTTATACGGTGATGTGATTTATTGTAATACGTCTAGGGCTTATTTACATGGTGTGTTGATGCAACGAGGTAACGTTATAACATACGCTTGTACAAAAAAGGCTTATAGAAGAACTATCCAACTCATGAGCTCGACCTTGAAGTCGTAGTATTCGCTCTTATGATTTGGAGACATTACTTGTATGGCGTTCACATAGATGTGTTCACATACCATAAGAGCCTTAAGTATGTGTTCACCAAGAAAGAGTTGAATCTTTACCAAAAGAGATGTCTTGAATTCATAAAAGATTATGGTATGAACGTGTTTTACCACCCTGTTAAGTCCAATGTAGTATCTAATGCTATTAGCATACTATACATAGGTAATTTAGCACATGTTGAGGAAAAATGAAAGAAAACTAGTAAAAGATATTCACCATCTTGCTCACATAAGAGTTTACCTTATGAGCATATCAGATGGTGCGGTAACAGACCCAATGAGTTAGAATCTTCACTAGTAGCGGAGGTTAATTAGGAGAAAAAAGAAAATGACCCTATAAAGCTTCAATTGAAGGGCGTAGTTCATTAGTACAATGACATGAAAAATTCCTACATGGAAGCGCAAGTGAAGGTAGAACATCAAAAACCAAGAGGTATGACACAAGAAATCAACATTCCTACCTGGAAGTGGGAAGTGATAGACATGAACTTCAATACAGGTGTAATACCCAAAAAAATTCACTCTTCAAATTCGAACCATTTGTCTTAAGTATATGTTCTTGAATAAGGTGATGTACAACTTGATCATGTGTTTTTAGGTTCTTTTTCAAGTGTATAAAGGGTATCGGAAGTGAATTTTGATCATAAGAGACTGCTATCACTAAGTTATGTTCAAAGTCTTTCTACCGGCTAAGTTCTCGCATTAGTTTATTAAAGGGTCAACTTCAAATAATCATATCTAATATAATATGAGGAGGTATGTTGTTCATGACCTTATAAATTTAAGGTCTATAATTCTTAATTTCAACGCCATCAAATTTACATCACTTGGAGTTCCGGGTAAAAAGTTATGCCTCTTTTACTGGACACTATCTTGCAATGCACCAGCCGCGCAGCCGAGGCATTTTTCATGCGGGCGCGCAGACTTCCTGCGCTGTTAGATGCTCGCTGGCGTTGGAGGCTTTAATGACCCTCTAAAAATGTGATTGACTTCCATAGTTCATAAAATTACCCTAGAAATAAAAGTTTTCAATAAAGGAACTCCCTCCAAGATTTATCCATCATCAAAGGTAAGATCTAACCATGAAACTTGTTAATTTCTTATTCTTAACACAAACTAATGACTCATCATGAAATTCATAGATATTTTCAAGAAATCTCCTCAATAACTCATCTCCGAGGTTAAACAATGTTTTGGTAGGTCTTTTTCGTCAAAGATCATTCTTTTATTCGGTAATTGGAGCGATTAAGGTATGTAAGATTTCAATTGAGAATTCCATTCATCCTCATATAAAAATTTATCAATGTTTATAAATTAAATTCCATAATTAGGGTTATCAAACCAACTTTTGAGTCCATCCATAATCTTGACCTATGTTTCATGTTTTTTTTGTTAAAATAAATTATTCAAGATTAAAGATTCTTGACCTATGGAATTTCTTTTTGTGAGTGGTTGACATGACATTACTATGATTTCTGGAAGCTTATATTTCAAAGCATGATTTTACGGTCTTTATGCTATTATGAAAATTAATTACAATACTTGTGACCTGTGCAAGTTAAAAAACTCTCTCATGATTTAACTGAATACATAGCTTTGAAAGATAATTTTTTAGAAGGATTTGAGCTTTGACTCAATGATTTAATGGTAATTTTTATACTAGTAGACTGGAGATAAAGATTTATTAGTTTTCATAAGATTTATAGGACGAGTGCTTATTAAGTGTTCATTGATCTTATATTCCATATGAGAGAATTCATTTGGATTTGGTAGTACTGCTGACTATTCTCCTAATCAGTCTAGAATTTGCTTATAACGATTTTTTTTACCACATTCTATTTCATCTTCTTTTCATAACTACTTTATAGTTTGTCTATATGTTTTGGCGACAAATCACCTTGTATGCTCATCTTCTTAGTATTCTCCTCCGCCCCTCTTCCTTTTAGTTATCTATGCCCTTATTGCTCTAATCCATCTTATTGGTAACTTGAAATTTCAATGGAGTCGTCTCCTTATTCAATTCTTCTTCCAGAACTATAATATAATTACTTCACGCTTAGGGTGCTCCTTGTTTAATCTATTCTCCTGGAATGGTTGCCTTCCCTCTCTCTTTTTTCTTTTTCCTCTTTATTAGTTAACGTGGTATTGATCATTTAATCATTGTCCTTTTCTTCACTGGGACCTTTATAATTTGTTTTCGTAAACTTCTGATTCACCCATTCCTTTGTGTTTTCCTCTTTCTTTTGTATTTCTCCTTCTTGAGTGCATCAAACACAATTATTCACTTCGATGCACTTCCCCTAGTACATACCCATATTTTTCTCTCATGTATTTGCTTTTCCTTGCTATCCATTGGTACATACTATGATAATAAATATTCTTATTCCTCACAACTTTTCCACTAGTCAGTACTCTCTATTGATTTCCCTCTTTCTCTTCTTACTTACTATTATTCTCCATTGTCCCTTCTTAGTCATGTCTGTTGTGCAATTCACGATGAATATTCTAGCATTTTTTTTAATCATACCTTTGGAGAAAAAATTCTTGACAATACTTTGACATATGATCGTATTGTATTGTGATCCACCTTGATTTTAGTTCTCCTGTATTTTCATTCTCTTAGTTGATTTTAATTCTCTGTGTAGTTTAGTTACCAAGCTACTTTGACTTTCAACCTATAGTTACTTTGTCTTGGCTTGTTCTTTGTTTACATCTACTTTTACATAAATTTGGTGGGAGATCTGGCATGGATATCAAAGCTACATCAATTGTAGTTTCTACTCAAGCTCAAACCAACGATCCTACTTCAATTTTTTTATCTATCGATACCCCTCATTCGCCTTGATATAGTAATTTGTTGTGGGCTGTAGTTACACATAATTTTCTTTTAAAGGAAATCTAATAAGTATGTGTCTATTATCCAAAACTCCAATACTAAATTCTCTCTTGATTCCACATTACTTTAGGATCAACTTCCTAAATTCTACAACTTCTATTTTTTCATATGAGATCTTTCCTATAATCGCACATTGTAGATTCTCCTTTAATCAGTCTCTAGATCTCTTATGATTTCCATGTTAAAGTAGGTTCCCCAAGAAACATAATGACTAGTTTAATAGGCAGTTTGGCACAATTTAGCAATAGGTTTATGTTTTATTATGTTACATTATCTTTTATTGTATGATTGTGTAGGATAGTTATCAAACTATCTTATATTGTGTTTGTCTCCTTTTTATCAGTGTTGTAATATTACTTTAGTTAGTTGATGAATTTTTAGAGTTAGCACTATTTTCCTTGATGTATTTAAATAATTTCTATTTGAGCTTAGGGTAACTATCATGCCAACTTAGTATCCGTATTTTGGGACACACACTACAGTTCTACATCTTTTTGTGATGCAACTAAATATACTATCGTTGAATCATGATTTTTTTGTTGCCTTTGTTGATTAGATCGCAGTGAGATCTTAGGGTCCGGATTCTCATTGATGTTTTCCCTCTTTTGTACTATCAATGTATTTGGTATTTTTATTAAAAAGATCATTTATGTATAGTTTGTTTCTATCCTTAGACACTCATCTATCCATGATACTTAGATCGAAAGCTAGTTTTTATTTAAATTTTCCTTTCTTGGTAACTTTTGGACCTTTCGTGTATATTTTGTACCGTTATGTACATATATATGCACAAAAATTACCTCAATCATTTAAATTAAAGTTATTTATTCTTTGTCTATCTCTTACCATGATATAATTAGTAAGAAATAAATTATAGGGGTGCTACTTTGTTGAGCTTATTTTGTCCGCATTTTATCATTATATCCGAAGACTCAAAACTTATATTGTACATTTTTGTGCTAGATATAGGAATTGCATGAAGTTAATATTTTTTACTATTTATTATACAGGAAATTTTTGAAGCAATAATGTCATCAAATGCAAAATCTTTCACAAAAGAAAGCACCACAAACACACATGTGCTATTTTTCGAGTTGTTCCTCCAATGTAGCAAAACTATCCTATGCTTTTTGGAGTTATATTGATTCCAAACAATATGATTGCTATGGTAATTTATCCATACTTTAATTTTACCACTAATGAAACCGTTGATTCAATTATTATTAATATTAATAATAGAAGCTAAATACATTATATTGATTATATTAAATATTCATGAAATAATATTTTAAAAGATATATGTATAATAATTTATAATGTGTACTACTTATATTTTATTTATGGATGATTAATTCAAGAAGAAATTGCAGAGGGATATAGAAATCAGGATTCCCATCAAATTCTCAATCCATTAGCAGGTAACATGCTAAAATTTTGAAAATATTAGTCTTTTCAAAGCCTCAAATATATTTTGAAAAAATATATATATATATCATAAACTAGTAACACAAAAATAAAATAAATTCTCTTAACAAAAACATTTCTAAGGATAACTCAAACACACAAATTATGGTCATACTTGTTACACGCTAACAAAAAAAATTCATTCAAGCAGAACGTTTTGTTAGGTCCTTCTTTTTGAGATATTTGTTGATGATTCATTTAATTTTTCTCGTAAATTATGAATCTTATAACCTGCACTCTAAAGATTATTTTTCTACAATTTTAAAATCTTATTAGTTTTCTTTATCGTATTTATCTAAAATATGCAGATGTTAGATATTTTTCGAATGTTTCGTCAATATTAACATTTATATATACACGTTATTTAAAAATATCTGGAAGAAAATCTAAACGATACCGTATAAAGTGATATTTATTGAAATCATCCTCAACAAATTGTACATTTATTCTGAATGCAGCCTTTTATTTGTTAATATTACCTAAAACTATAAGTGATTGAAAAGTCTCATATACATTTAGCAAGAAGGGTCCTTATAGAAATATCCCTCTTCAATTTATATTTTTCGCATTAATTTGAGATTTTATGGCATGCTGGATAATTTTTTGTTTATACCTTTTCAAACATAATAACACTATGAAAAACATGATTGAACTTGCAAGGTCATATTGATATGCCTTCACCAGTCTCTTTCATGTCTACATCGGACAACAATATCATGCAGAGCTACACCTCGATGAACCTACAACATCCCTGCTTCACGAGGTTAGGATCCTCCACTGCCTAGGAAGGTAGATGATCATCAGAGGCTCATCATTGAACTTGAGGGGTTTGTGTATGATATATATATATATTTTCATATCTTATAAATAGGCTAGTTTTCTAAGTTATGAATTTGACATTTGAATATTTTAATTATATATTGTAGTTTTAATCCACACAAAGAGACTGTTGATATTCTTACATCTGCATTTGGAATGTTTTTTAATGATGCATGCTTGACGTGGGGTGAGATTCCACACACAGTTAGGCAACAAATTTTTAATGAATTTAAGGTAATTATGATTCTATTCTTTAAATTCAAACTATAATTATTATTATTTATTTCTAATATGAGTGTTTTTAAAAATAAATTCAGGAAAAGCAGATTACATATAATTTTCACAGACGAGTGAGACATAGAATATCAGACTCCTTTTATAATGGTCGCAAAAATGGTACAATTCCCAAGTGGTGTAAACAAAATATTTGGGAAGACCTATGCCAAAATTGGAAGAAGAGGCGCGATGAGATATAGTTAATCTTATGATTACCATTGTTTTTTTTTTTCTATTATTACATATTACGTTCCAAGTCCACCACTAGTTCATTTTGTTATAGTTTGAGAATTTAACATTTCAATTTAGGTGAGCAGTACATACTAATCAGGTGAAATACTTTAGTCCTTCCTCTTTTTCATTTTTTAAAAGTTATTATTGGTTTATGGCCCTTAGACCTTGTGTTTTTGTGTGAATAAGATCTCCTTCACTAGATTTTGGATTGGATAATATATATGAATGTTTTGGATATGGTACACTTTTATGTTTTTGCCTATAATTGTTCTGGCAGGAATATTCTATTTTGGTTGAGTACATGCTTAATAAAATACTAATTAATCGGGCTGCTCTATTCTATATTGAAGGGCTTAGGAAAATATTGTAATCCATATTTTGTATATACTAAGACATATTGGTTCTCTTCACATGAATAGTTCCTTGATGAGTGTCACCACGATGATTTAGGACAAAATTTAATTATTTTCAATGTAATTGGAAGGAAAAAAAGTTTTATATTCCATACATAATGTTCAGAAAAGTTGAAAACATCCGATCCAAAGGTTAATAATTAAATATAAAGGAAATATTACAACATAAATAAAATTAATGTATCTCCATAACGACAGTGGGGATGTAAAAACTTAAGCATATTATGTTCTATGTTCTCCTCCTCTCGATAAGATATAAATGTGAAACACATCAAATTATTTATTGGTTATTAATGATTGTACTTTCAATTACCTACATTAATCATCGGTCATCATAATATTTTCAAGATATACAAGACCAAAAGTCAATAATGAAGACAAAGAGAAAAATAATCTGGAGCGGGATCACATTTAAAAGGTGGCTTCGATGTGCACAAGACAATCCCCTTGCTCTTTTTTAATAAACACAATTTAAACTATATTTTATATGGAACTCATTAAACTAATAAGCTATTATTAAAGTCATAATTAAAATACAATTTGCAACTAAATCAATATAATTTTACACTAAGCTAACAACGGTTCGATAGCAACATAATTAAAATAAATAAATAAGGTAGTATAAATGAGGTTCATCATAAAACTAATTGATACTTTAATAGAAAACATCCTTGAATTCATAAATTTTGTATTATAATGTATGCATATCAACAAAACCATTTCATATCAAAATCAATTTGACACAATGAATTCATGATAAATTCATTGAAATTCATTGAACCATGGACGAATTATAAATCCCTTGAAAATCCCTTATATTTGGACAGCGACTCAGTTGATTGGTTTCTAGGAGAATAGAAGCGATAAAGCAGGAACTTTTATGTAGGATAAAAATATGGTATTCATAACTATAGCAGGTATTATTATGACTATTAATGTTAAAACTATCCTTTCCCAAACGTTACTATCAGATTAGGCCAGTTACTTGTACTTATGATATCAAAAATGTAAGGTATCATCTTGTTTAAAAAAAAAAATGGGTTTACTAAGAACCAATTGATGAAGTTCCACAGAAATAAATCAAATCCTTGATTGAACTTCAATAGAAATTGTGGAATTCTTGAAACCTTAACCTCTTGGGGAAGACGACCAAGGAGAGAGACTTCAATTGGAGGTTGAGGAGAGATGAGAGGCAAATAGAGAGGTATGGGGCTGGGGGAATTCTTTAGAGTTTTTAGGTAAACCCGAAAAACAATGTAAGCTATGAGTTTTAAAGAGTTGGAAAAGGATCAATGAACCCTGAAATAACTATCGAAATTGGGGGGAATTTTTCCCTAGGACCCTCTATCTATGGCCAGTAATGGTACTAAGGACTTAGTGGTGTTAATAGTACAATTACTAGAAATCTCAACTTTCTCATGTTGAATCACAAACCAGAGTCACGACCCTTATAATACCCTTTTATGAGTCATATACCCTGTGTACAGTGAATCTTAGTTCAAGATGGATCAAAGCCTATGAACCAAGAACAAACACAAAGAGCTGTAGTTCCGACACGACCCCATAAAATACCTTTAACATAGTCAGTTGTTTTTGTGTACATATTCTGCCCGAGATTCTCTATTACTTATTTTTTTTTATAATCATGTAATATGCATACGTGGTTCCACTACAAATAAAAATTTCTTGTACCTTATCATTTTCAAAACTAGCCTTTCCTTTTCATAAAAATTTCATGAAAGTTGTGACTTATGAAGAATTCGAGTTTTATGAAAGTTATGACTTTTATGAAAAGATTGGACCAATAGGTAACCTTTTATAAGGAGTTGTGGACCTTCGATACGGCACAAAGGTATTTAGAACACACCATTTGGTTACCTTATAAAGAGAGGGATCCTCTTGTTTAAAAAACCAAAAAATTATGAACGTCTTTTCTGCACAAGTAAATATTCATGTACTTTTATCATGTTGGTGGTAATGATTCCATTATTTTTGTATTAATATAAATGGTTGAATATAATCGTCTGTTCAAAGCAGATCATTTCTTTAAAAACACGGGTACTAGAGGGGAATAATTGGCCTTAAGGGACAAGTCCATTTAATCGGCTTTGTAATTTTTATTTATGTTTAATTCTACGTACTCATATGTTTTTTATGTCATAATTGTAGCTTAGTTATTATTGTTGTTTCCTGAATACATGTTTAATTCTTTATATTTATGTTTTTGTAAACTAGTGTTTATAAGTATTGGTAGTACAAATTAAATTACAAATGTCATTCAGTAGTCACACAAGTTTCTCAATAAAATAGTTGATAGTACGACAAAAAAAATGCTTAAAAATCTCTATCAACATCTTCTTGAAGTCAAATAATTCAAAACTTGGTATACAATGATAAGGACATAAAGACCTTAAAACCTTATTGAAAACCTTGATGGGTGAAGTAAACCATAAAAAGGAAGCAAAAGAATTAATAAATTTTTGAACATGATTTAAGGATGTGTCTGTGACCTATTGAGGAATTTTACTAGTATAGAGCCCTTTAAATCTCCAACATGACATAGCTAATACACAATTGATTTGATTATTAATATTCAAATGATTGCTCATATTCATATGAAGATGAAAATATTCTCAAGTTTACTGGCAAGTTGTTTGAACTCTTGAGTTATTATTAATACTGCACATGTTCTGGGGCATATTGTATTTATACACACAAAAACAGAGAGTCCATTTAGCTAAGTTATCTCTACTCTACCTAAATTTATATATATCAAACACAACTAATGTCGCAATCGAATATGCTTACACAACTTTTGTTGTATAGGGGAGTCTAGGTTAACACCAATTCATGTAAGATAATAGTATCTCATTTCACACTTTAAAAAGAGTATAGAAATAACACAATGATTTATTAAATACTTCTGATGAATCGTCAAGCGAATTCCTCATGCTACCACCACTGATAGATAATGAGATTAACTCTCAACCTCAGCGGTAAAATACACAACGGTACTATGCCATATTTTCTATCAATGAAAACTGTCAGTTTCACCACAGTCGACTTCATCATATTTACCTACAAAAACCTATTGATTTTTTGCCACTCCAGGAAGAAAAACTTGATACTTCCATAGTTAACATTCCTTGGAAGCAACAATCTTAAGTTTCAAATACTCCTAACATCCTGGCCCCTCAAATACTACCATATTCGGGAAGCCTTATTAATTACAATCGCCAAACTATCTGGTAAATACTCACACTATGTTTACACTTACCAAGGATTTAAGTCGATTCTTGATTATCTAATCATGTTTAGAAATAGGTGTGTTAACTTTTGAAATTGTGTGATTCCATCTGTTAGACTAGATACTAATATATGATCATGTTATAGGAATTGTTTATTTGCTTAGATGCAACTCGAAACCCTAGTTGGTTCGTTTTAATTCATTATTCCACTCTGGTAAGTTTAGTATTATACCATATATTCCCCAGTTAAGAAATTATATTATCAGTTACATTATGAGGTGCATGTTTAGTGAGTCATGTCAATTTATATTTTATTACGCATTCATTATATAAATTTAAATATAATGTGTTCACTACATTTTTAGTTGGGAGTAGGTTGTACGCTCAAACTTACTTCTCAAATAAGAAGTTAAAGCGGTTGTTTTGTCAGTAAAGAAACCACAATAATGGAGGTTGGGATCATTCCTACGAGGAAAACAGTTCAGACTAACGTCCATCTATTTATTACACTATTTAGTCAAAATATTTCCTGGAAGAAAAAGGTAAACGGGGGGTTTTTCTATCCTAAATAAATACAAACTAACTAGCGAAATTAAAGATGACAAACTAAACAGCTTCAATGTTGGAGTTAATCAATCACAATCAAAGTAACTAGGGTTTTTAGTGTTTCTCCAAGGTTCTTAAACTTGTAATTCTAACTTAAACAATTCTTTCGTAGTTATATCTTGCATGCAAAGGATAAGTTATTATTCTAAATCCTTGTTCAGGCATCTAGAAAATTTCATCCGACACTTGGTCCGGCTAAGTATGGTGTAAAACTAACCCTTACTTTGACCTCATATTAAACATCGTATCGATATTTGACTAAGTTATTTACCTCGTACCAATCAATATAGCCTATTAGATAGTATACACTAAATATAGTTGACATTATTTTTACATTAAATACCTCCTTTGGTCAACAACTAAATTATGGCGAGTTCAAACGCTGCATGGCCATCCGATATTTAAAAAGAACCTTCTAAGCGAAGGAATATCAATACGGTAGACACTATTCTAGAATTGTTATTTAGTTAGATTTACCTCATTATTGTCTATAGTTTCAACCCCTGTTAGGGAGTTAGATACCAAGTCATAATCACAATATTCAAATATAATATAAGAATTCAGGCCTGACTTCAGTGAGGATTACACTTCAAAGGTCATAATCACAATATTCAAAATAGTAATATAAGCATTAATGCACTTACTTTAGGAGTGGATACACTTTCAAAGGTCTTTCTCCCGTGATCTGACTTCCTAGAGCTCCAAGCTTTATTGTTGCGGAGATTTTCTCTAACTTTCAGCAATCTCAGATAATGACACTCCCCATAAGAAACCACCCTCTATAGTATCCCAACCCGCTTTATTATTATATCTATCCAACGATGGTGGATGAAGTATTCCTTGAACATGGACTATAATCTATGCGGTGATGTGGGGAAGCTTTTATAAAAAACGAGGGTGAATCTATCCGACGAACTCTTAACTGACTCTCTTGGTAAGGCCACAAAGTGTGTTTACTCTGTCTTGGTGGTTTTTAGTTTCTGGAGACCGGGTGGGTCAGTAGTGCCTAAGAAAACGTCCTTGTCGGTTTTCCAAGTGAAACTTGAGTTGTAAGGAGTCAGTGAACCAAAATAGAGCCTCTCCCGTCAGTTGAGGGAGGAGGAGGAAAAAAAAACACCTCTTAGCCCTATTAACATCGAAGTCCAAGTCAGGCCTCCCTTACACACTTTTACACATGCCTTACCGTATCTATATGGGGGCAGTGGATACTCAGAAGGTAGCCCTGGGAAAACAACTCTGGCAGTGAGATTGCATCAGGCTACCTAGATACAACAAGGGGTGGCCTGGTGGTAAGGGGGCAAGAAAAGTGCCCCATAGAGTCCTGTATATTGTCATACATCGTAGTATTCTTGGGCTGTGAGCGGGATTTGTCCCCTCTGTGGTTTCCACGGAGTACGAGTAACAACTGACCATGAAATTCAACCGGAAGCGAGATGTTCTCGTTTGGATCATTTTCATCATTAATTCCAATGTTCGATTCTTGTTGCGTAGTGTACGCTATAAGTCGTGATCGGGAGTGTGGTAACAAGGGTTCTTTCCTCTCGTGTATTTGGCATACAAAGAAGATGTTCTGCAATAATCAAAAAACACATAAACAAAAGTATAATTAAGAAAATATCGACTAAACTATAGTAATAAGTTGAAGTTAATCTAAAAGTTACTTTCCCCGGGCAACGGCGTCCAACTTTGATACAAAATCAAAAATACTTCTCCAAATAAGAAGTACACGGTCGTATCAAGTAAGAACCCAAATAATGAGGTTGGGATCGTTCCCGAGGAAAATAGTTTAGACTTAACTTCAATAGATATTATTAAATTGAGTCAATTATTTCTTGGAAAGCAAAAAAAAGATAAAAGGGGGTTTCTATTTCTAAATTAATGGAAAAATAACTAGCGCAATATAGGGAGACAATATAGACTTCAAATGTTGGAGTTTAATCAAATAATCAAAGTAAACTAGGGTTTACGGTTCCCTGCAGGTTCATTAAAACTTGATCATTCTAACTGTAATATTCTTTCCTAGATTTGCATGCTAAAGTGATAAGTCCGTATTTCCTAATCCTTGGTCCGGCTTCTAGAAAATTTCCACTCGCACTGGTCTGGCTACGTGTGTTGCTCTAACTAACCCTACCGTTACCTCATATTAAACACCTCGTATTTATATTTTACTAAGTTATTACCTCGTACAAAATCAATACTAGTCTAATTAGATAGTATACACTAAATCTATGGTGACAATTCTTTTCTTATTATCTACCTCCTTGGTCCGGCACGTCGCACTAAGGTGAGTGCTAACGTTGGCAAATCCATTAAAAAGATTATAAGGAAAGGATTATCAATACATGACAAGACATATTCTAAAAATTTTATTTGAGTTAGATTCCTCATGATTCGCCCTAGTTCCCACAACCCTAGGATTATGGAGTAGTTACCATAGTCATATTACTTATTCAAAACTAGGTAATATAAGAATTTCATTGTACTTACATACTAAAATACAAAAGTCACTTGGATAATCAACAAAAGTCACCAAACAATCAATTACTGGAATTAATTGAAGACTAAAGATTCTCAAAAGTGTAACAAATAATCACCAAATCATGAGTCAAAAAATTAATCAAGAGTTTACCCCAAAAATGAGGTCTTTCGCACTATTTATAAAAAATAAACCTAATTTTAAATAGGACCTCTATTTGTTGGAAATCTATCAAAAGCAGCTAGTCGAGAACCACGACGGGGCATTGTAGTGGTCACGATCGTCCAAGTCATGGATTCTGTCGTCCCATTACTGTGGCAATTTCTTCTTCTGCTTCTTCATTTACCCTAATGGAAGGTATGACGGATCGTCAAAGGAAAAACGGTCCGTTTGAGGGGTCTATGTTCCAAAAACATGAACTATTGGAATTTGGTATGGACTACTTCTATGATCTTCATGACGAACAAGCAGGACAGACCGTCATGCTACGACGGTACGTTTCACGCAACTCCGTAACCCACACTTGGTAAGAATTCCCCATTTTCCTTCAGCAACTGCACTACGATGCACCTACGGACCATACGCGCACGAAGAACCGTCAAAAAGTCCGTAGATGGGACTTTTCTGTATTCTGGTTTATAAAAAACCTCTGCATTCATTTTTTAGACAGATTCCGCAAATAAAGGAGATAACGTACATAAAAGTTCGTACAAAAAGGCTTTGTACACACGAAATTAAGGAAAAAGTAATAAGAATATGTGAATCCACGGTATATCACAACCCCTCAACTTAAAAGTTGTTGTTTGTCCTAGCGACATACTATGACCTTAATACAAAATCTTTGTACAATAGTGTCCATGGTTTATCTTTCTACAATCATTGCTATCATCCCGCTCAGTCTTATTCTTGTTTATGACATGCCTATCCTATTAGGCTGAATTAATGCTGGAATTAGACCATTGACAAAAAGACTACCAGGCCTAACACCTATCCTCTTCAATTTCTACCGAGTGCTAATATTTCCGGTCATTACAACTAGTGTCCTCACTTCAAAACAAACTCCTCATTTTTCACACAATGATTTCAGGTTTGACGTATAAGGATCTTTTCAACAATACCTCGAACAATTTCACAACATTAATACATATTAGGCATAAGTTGCCCTTATTATCACTGCTAAGTTTGCCTATTACAACTCTTTCTTCGATCACGATGGAACTTCTTTTTTTTTTTTTTCTTTAGACTGTTAATATAGGCTAAGGCAGTTAGGTTAGGTTTAGGTATACTTTAGAGACGTTTGGCCTCCTGACATATCGGTCTAAACATACCATTTTTTATTCATTTTGCTTCTTGCAGTTTCTCATTTATTCTTTCACCTTGCTATTTTCCCTCTTTTTTTATTTGTGCAAGTAACTCTCTTCTTTTGGTGCTTGTATATCTGGTCATATTTTTTATTTTATTTGTTTATTTTTGCAGTTTTCTTCAACTAATTCTTGAGTCACTTTACTTTTGTACTTTCTCTCTTTGGTGCTTTCAAACCCAACTTTCCAGAGCATTTCTCAAATATGAAACCATCAACTCATGGCATTGCCATGAGTCAAAAACAATACCAAGTTGGGTCCGGGCATAAAAAGGGTTGTTTCGGCATTCACCACCCTCAACTATGCTTTTGCAAAGCTGAGGTGCACATGTCCTAGGAAAGGACCAGGGCAAACCCATTATGCTCGAAAAGATCGATAGGGTGAAAAAGAAAAAAGTTCTAGTTTAAGTTTCAAATAATTTGGCTCAAAGAAGGATTAATTTCATTTGGTTTTCTTTTATTAGGAAAAATGGGTTATATTGAATAAGGGCCTATGATCCTTCCTTATTGTTATATTATAAATTTACTTTAGCCGGACTAACCGGAAGTTCTATCTTAGATACAAATAAGGACTATTCAATATTCCTAACACTCACTTGACATCTCATTACTTACCAGATTATCAGACACAGTTCGAATTTAGACTTAGGGTCATTACAATGGTGTACCTATATGTAATGACTTAGAGCCACAATTTATCCATTATATTCCTAGTCATTCACATTCTCCTTTGTATCAGGATTCATTAAGCATATGCTTCGAATTCAACCATGTACACAGGATATTAGACATTCGGTTTCAACAGAAACTATAATCAGTATATTGGGGAAAAGAACACATGCAAGAAGAAATCCCCAAAAAGATAGTGAATTGGGCTACTCAGAATTACCTTGCCTCACTTTCCATTTACCCCACCCCCAACAAAAAGACATGCATTTGTCCCCAATGCATGAAAAAATTGAGATACAAGAGTGGTAGGTGTGAAGGAAGCAAACTAGGGCTTTGCTGCAAAGCGCCGGACGATCAGCAAAAAGGGCGGATGGTCTAGTTTCCACGGAACCCACTACCTTTGTAATCGGACACCCTCAGTAGGCCACAACATCAACACACTATCAGTAAGCCTCCCTCTATCTCCCACAGTTCTGGGGCTAGATACACCAGCAGGTAACTCACTTTCATCATCGACGCCCACCTCCCCAAAGCAAAAAGTCTCTTCTCGCCAGCCTCCAATCACATGGCAATCCTTTTTCGTGCTCGAGCCTCAATCCTCCTCTGACCCCTACACTCATTGGACTGCTCTCGAGGGGAGGTGGAATCTCAGAAGTGGCGAATAAGGCAGCCATCACTTTTGTCTTCAACAAAGCACTACAGAAGGGGCGCTCAGACTCAGGCACCTTATCCTCTAAGATCTATTGAGTGTTGGTGAAGACTGTAAACAGCAGGCATGAAGAGTCCACATATCCACTTGAGGGGGCTGGCGGGCGAACACCGCAACTCAAAAGCGTCCAAGCGCTGATGAACCTCAGCGATCTTACACTCTATGTGCGGTCATTCTCGCCCAAGCGGCTCTTATGCACTCAGCAATAAACCTATACATCCAAGGCTCGATGTGATGTTCGACAGAAGGATAGCCAATTGTGCCTCTAAATTTCTGGACCCTATAAAGAGGGACAACGAGCGGGGAAATAGGGGGTGAGCGAGAGTAGTCGGGGCAGTGCTAATACTGGGGATAGACTCAAATGGGGTGTGTTGTGGAAGACCGATGCCTAACCGTAGGGGCCATGTGCTCCTTATCAGCCAGGATTGTCACCAAGTGGGAGGAACTATGGACGGGCCCTCTGCGTGGATCCAACTCATGACCTCATCCCGACCCTCACCCCCCCCAGATGATGCTATATCAACAGTGCCCAACGGGGATCTTGGAATGATCAACGGGCCATAATAGTCACACCTTGCGGACGCATAGAGACAATTATCAGAACGGGAAAAATGGTAAGTAGTTGTGACCTTAAAAGCCTCTCGTGCTGACCTTTCTGTAGAAGGACCAAGCAAAAATCCACCTCAAAAATTCACGTGAAGGTCAGGGTAGCCTTCTTGATGGCTTCCTTCGGGCGCGGTCACCCAGTAACCACCCTCTCCATAAAAGCCAAATGTAGGGCCATCCACGCTTGGGTGGTGGTCTTCTCGTGATGGCTATGCAGGATTGAACCATCTTTGGACAATTGCCACCGCTAGTCAAAAACGGTGGTGAGAGGGGCCGAGTTGCATCAACTTTCTTGCCAGATAGGATGCCGGCTGAGAGAAGGAAGAGGAGATATCAACCGTGAATGACACGTACTCAGACATGATCCAGTGGAGACTGTTGGCGGGAGAATCCCGCCAATCAAACTGTAATCTGCGATCTAGGCTAGTAGGAGGCGTAGTAGAGAAACTCTCAGATCAACTCTAACTATAACTTCCCAACGGCCGCGCTTTGTCAACCCAGTCGACGGTCTGGTGAAGAGATTGTGGGATCTCTGGCATGTCGGTATTAGACTTCAGTAAGGGACCCGCCGCTCCAACTAAGTGTCCGTGTCAGACTACTTGTCATTTAGAAACTTGCATCGAAATAGACTTGATACTTCTTGTCGACCCCACCTTCGGTTGGGTTGGTCGGCAACCGAGGTGAGAGCACGAGTCGGTGAACCGGGTGTGGATTCTGAAAGGGTAGCTTAATCGCTGAGGTTAGACTGTGCAGCGGTGGAGGTTTGTTTGTAGGAAACCTACAGTCTGGCGGCTTCTCGACCCGAAAACTCCGAAGGAGCAGGACTCTTTTCTAATTAGTAGCTGAACCAGAAGGTGTGTCGGACCAGTGATGCGCTCCTCATTAGATAGGAGGCAGTGGACTACGCAAGACGCCACCTTTTTGGGTGTGGTCTTCGAGCACGTGTCGCTCGTCATGGGGTGTGGAAGTGCCCTGGGGGAACTACTCGGGGTCATGATCATTCATCAGAGCCAATGACCAGGAGTGCAAAATGGGGCAACAGACTTTATAGCCTCTGCGTACTTAGACTCAATCTTGTTTTGGTGCATAATAGATAGTACTGTAAAGAATCATTATTAGTTAATAGAAGGAAGCAAAACAAGACAAGCAAAACGACACAAAAATAAAGAAAGAGTTAAATGTAATGATATTCTATAGAATAGTGAAACATTGACGGACAAGTTGATGCTCGCTCGTGAATACGAGGACCGTCATGCGGGTCGTCTGTATTACTTCAAATGTGTTTATGCGGAGAACCCTAAAGGAAGTCTCGAACAAAGGTTATGCGTTATATTGCAGGACAAACCATTGTGATTATGACAGTCCGTCGTCGATGTCCCACGTGGGTGGGGACCCACTTAGAAAAAACTATTGGACATTATGAGAGGGGTCGTGGTCATAAACGTATGCAGGATGGACCGTCGAGGGTATGATAGGCGTCGTAGGTGTCCGTTCAAGATGATAAATTGGAAAAAAGTATGGAGAACCCTGAGGAGAGGGTAGGACCTCTAGCGGTTTATGCAGAGGGACCGTTTAAGCGTATGGTTTTGCGTCGTTAGATGTACGTTGGAGACAATAGAAAAACTGAGAGACCTTCGGAATAGGGTCTATGACCGTCATGACGGTCAACGTGGGAATGATGGTCCGTGGCATGTTTCTGTTTGAGGACACTTAGAAAAGTGAGAGACCCGTGGATCAGGTCTCCTAAAAACCAGAACGGTTTGTGCAGGAAGGGACCGTCGTGGGAAGTCCGTGCCGTCGCATGTGTCCATTGGAGGAACTAGAAAAAGTGAGAGGCACCTTAGGATCAGGTCTTGTGGACAACCCGAGGTTGTTGCAAGACGGATCGTTTTTTGTGCGGAAATTAGGTCCGTCGGCAAATGTGCCCTTGTGGACATTGGAGAAAATTGGACAGTGGTGTAGGATGTTGGAACGGACCCAATGACGGTCCGTGGGGTACGATAGTCAGTCGTGTGGGTTGTTATTCGTATTCAGTAAAGAACTGGGGACTGCCCCATTCATCCCCTATGACCCAAATGAAATTGTCAGGGAGTGTTTTAACCTCATTTATTCTAACACAACTTACTAGTAAACTAGCAATGATAAGAACTATTTCTAGAGTTTTAACACAGCAATTTGAGGGATTCTAAACCTAGGTTAGACAGAATTTATTGAAGAAGGACCCCATCAAGAAGAACTAGGATATACTAATTAAAATCAAACAAAAATGCAATGTAAATTGGTAGAAATCAGAGACAAGATACATGAGAGTAAGAAAACAAGCAAGGAAGGGTACTTAGTGATCAAGTGACAGAACCACAACGGCAGACTACGATAGTAGATAGTGAATTTTAGAATTAGGAATTTGGGAAAGATAGTGTAAGAGAGGGGATTTATGACCTTGGAAGTTGTAAAAGGGGGGGGGGGGGGGGATGGGAGGAAGAGGGAAGGATCGGGTGAAGAATGAACGGGGGTGGGGTTTTTAAATGTTAAGCATTTTTAAAAACCCCAGCCGGGTCGGGCAGATACACTTCATTAATGACGCGAGAGTCCGAAACGGTCCGTCGCATTAGACGGTCCGTCATGGTTTTCGTCGCGTTGTACCTAGTTTTGAGATAACAGAAGATGTACTCGAACGAGGATCATGCGACGGTCCATCGCATGCATGACGGTCCGTCGAGGTATCCTCAGTGACTGCTGTAGAGTGATTTTCTGCAGAATGTATGGTGATGTGCCTGAAATTTACAACCCGTTATTAGAAAATGTACCATTACTAGAAGGAAAATATATAAGTATTGGGGTGCCTCCCAAACAAGCGCCTGATTTAACGTCGCGGGCACGAATGGAGGACACTGATATCAAACTTCATCAAGTGAGTATGCCTCGATCACTTCATTACCGATTCAGCATGCCCAAAATAGATCTTTATACGTTGTCAATTCCACCTTGAACAGAATACCCGCTTCGTTTCCAACCTCAACTGCTCATGAGAGAATAGTTGGGAAACAAGTAAGAACCACTCCATTTGGAAAATTGAGCTGCCGGAAATATGCGCAATAGAATTGAATAAAGCACCAAATCCCCAACCATAAACTCCATTTTCAATGTTTTAGTCATGGTACTTCTTCATTCTTTTCGTTTGTAGAGAGCATGAGCTTTCATAAGCTTTCAGGCGAAATTCATAGTGTTCATTCAACCCAGTGTAACCGTTCGTTCTGCCAGCTTACTCAATCCATTTTCCAACTTATTCAAGCCCACATGGCTTTATGCTCTAACTCAACCGGAAGATGGACAGCTTTACCATATTACAAGTTCGGTAAGGGGACAGCTTGTGGGAGTCTTACGGTAGGACCAAAGAGCATCATCAAGCCTCATTGAACCAATCCGTTCTACTAGCGTTAAACTGTTTTGACAATATCTGGTTTTTGATCTCCCAATTTGACACTCAACTTGCCCTAGTTTAGGGTGGCGAGGAGTGGCCAACATTATGCGAACACCAATTTCTCCAATACCCCTTGAATAATCTGTTGAAGAAGAAGTGGGAGCCCCATCATTTATTAATTACCTTGGGTGCCAAATGAGAGAATATATTATTTTTTAAGAACACTGGACACTCTTCCCTCATGGTTTGCCGAGGACGATATCTCCACCCATTTAGATACATAATCAAACCGCTAGCTAGTAGCATGTACTTAATTCCATGAGGAACTCACACAAAAGGGGGCCCATAAAGTCAACCACCAAGCCACAAAATAACTCAATCCCTAGAATTGGGTTTAGAGGGAGCGATGATTTAAGGAAATGTCGCATATCGTTAGCATCGATCACATGCTTAAGCAAAACTCAGGCGCATCTTGATGAAGATTTGGCCAATAGTAAACCAAAATTATAATATCTATGAGCGGTTTGGATACGCTGTAATGTTCCACCAACGGTGAGGAATGGAATGCTTTCTAACACACTCACATATCACATTCTGGCACTCAACGATGAAAAATCCCATCGGCAACAAAAACTACTATATAAGATGAGGTCATCCCAAAAAAACTTTTCACAATCGTCCATGAAACTTTGTTGTTTGATGATGAAAGGAAGTCCGATGGCAACATATCATAGCCAGATAGTTCGCAACATCGCGAACAATGGAATAAAGATTGTGAAGCAGCAAATACATTGCTCATCGGTGAAAGTATCAAATCATCAGTCTTATCCCCTAACGCTCGCATAGCTTCATCCTCTAGAAGGGACAAAAAAAAGTTTTATAAGCAAAACTTGATTTTAGTTCCCTTTTTTATCCATCCACTCAAAATCAAATTCTTTTAGCATAATACCCAACGACTCAACTAGGTTTCAAATCCCTTCGGTGCCATCCAAAATATTTCCATGCTGGGAATGGTTACTATGCACTATAACTTAGTATCTAGCAAATAGGGTGAATGTTTCAAAAGCAAAGACTACTTGCAAGAAGTTACTTGCTCAGTTCACTGTGTATTTTCGAGCTCATTTAGGGATTTACTAGCAATTTTAATGGGGTGAAGGATTTGTTCTTCTTGTTGTCCCCCAATACTACACGAAGAGCACCGACTAGCATCCACACATCACCTCAATGGATGTCCAATCTGGAGAAATAAAGATAGGTGGTTGACACCAAATTTTTATTTTAGCTCGCCGAATTCTTTAAGACGGGATTCATCAAAAAAAATTACAATCTTTCTCCAGCAGTTTGCAAAATGGATGTGCAATCTGTGAAAACTCTTTGGATGAATTCCGGTATTAAAACCGGTATGCCCAAGAAAGCTTCTCCACTTGTCACAGGATAGGTGGGGGAGGGAAGTCTCTTTTTCTAGAATTAGCTCCATAAACCTTGCCTGTTGAATGCGAGGACCCAAACAATACCTTCTTCACCATGAAATGGCATTTTTTTCCAAATTTAGTACTAAAATGAAGTCTTCACATCTCTTAAGGACCTTCAGTTTAGTGAATATTGTCAAACACCGCTCTAATGAATCACCAAACCCAGGAAAATCATTCAAAAAAACTCTATAGTATCTTCCACCATGTCGAAAAATATATCGACCATCCTACCCTTGAAATACTCGCGGTGCGTGCATGTACAACCCCTAACGACATTCTTTTGAAACGCCAAAGGGTCCCAATGGATAATTAAAAGTGGTTTTCTCTTGGATTTTCTAGTTGCAATAGACATCTGATTATACCGCGGTATCATCAAGAAACAAGTACCACATTTTCTGGCAAGTGATCCAACATCTGATCATGAAGGGCATAGGAAAGTGGTCTTTTTCAGTCTGCATTTAATTTGTTTTTTTTTTTTATGGATAATCTTAAACACCCCCTACATCCTATAACTGGTTTTATTGGAACAGTTCATTTTCTCATTGGGGACCACATTCATCCCATTTTTAGGTAAACAATGAACAGGGCATACCCAACTACTATCGGTGGATCGGATAGATTACTCCGCCATCCGAAACATAATGATTTCCTTCTTCACGAACCTCTGCATAGGGCGATTTATGCAGCTCTGGGCTCAAGACTTGCTTATAATCAGCATGAGTTGATTTTATGAGAGAAAAATCCAGGAGGGATCCCATCATGTCTGCCAGTAGTTTCACCCAATAGCTCTTTTAGACTTTCACAAAACTCTAAATTGTTGTCATTCAGGTCTGATGCAATCATTAACGGCAAATGTCACCATTCGTAAGAATTCATTTTACCTGAGATGAGGTGGGAGAGCTTTAGTTCTAACTATGGAGCCTCCTCTATAGAAGGTTCGCGGGTGGGGACTCGCGATTATCTATCTAACTCATATTTCTGCAAGTTAAACCAATCACCTCGAATCAGGGCCGCGACTAATGACTCTACTCTGTCAATTGCAATCTATATCAAAATTCATGATCACTACCGCTATGCTTCTACACTAGATATTCTTCTATTTGTGTATCAGTTTGTCTCACCAATGTTGTAGGCTTAGCAGAATCGATTGGAGCTCACCACTCTGCCTTCAGTTTTGGGGCGGGGACCTACAAATGTTAAAGGTCACTTCCTCATTGTTCACCGAAATTCAGCTTGCCCCTTTTCCATATCTACTAAAGTCTCTTCGTAAGCAAGGAATGGCCTCTCAAGAATAATGGGCAACTTAAAATTCGGAACTTCCACAATCACGAATAACAAAATCTGTCGGAAATATGAAACGACTCCACTTTTACTAGCAAATGTGAGAGTATCCATTATAGCCTTTTTACTTTCGATCAGCCATCAGTATCAGCATCGCAGTGGGCTTTGGATCACCCAAACCCATCTTCTTGTAATCGAGAACGGGCATGAGATTTATGGCTTGCCCCCAGATGACATTAATTACTTTCGCAAAATGTAATAGCCGATTGTACAAGGAATGAATGAACGCACCGGATATTCTTTATATTGTACCAGACATCTTGTAGCCATTAGCACTTAGAATGTTGCATTCTATCATCATCCTCAATAGTGACCGATCTTTTCTTTGTAACCAGAGCTTTCATAAACTTGGCATTAACGGAATTTGTTTAAAGCGCTCTACCAAAGGAATTTGATGATAGAAAAGTTGTTCAAAGTTTCTAGGTGCAATATTTACCCATACTCGGTCTTTTCACTAATCTTGAGGAAAATGGGGTGCGGGGTGGTGGCCTAGGCATGGAGTTACTTTTTAGGCACTCTTCAACTTTGTTCTGTGGGCATCTTTTGACTTCACCCATGAACCTATACCACTTTAGCAGGACGCTGTTGTCAACAGCTGTCTCATTAGACGGGCTAGGTTGGGTCAATGGTTGACTTACCACCGCGAGTAGGGATTGCATAATACAATGGCCATCATTTCGGATTTGGAATTTTGGAAAGTGTGCTAGGAAGAGTGCGGTTGCCGTGCGTGTGTTCACAGTCGCAGTAATTAGGCCAAAGGAACTCAAGTGCTTACATCGATATTGCATGTTGTATCGACTTTTTGCCCAATACTCGCCAAAGTAACTCAAGTTGCTCGTGTTGAACCTCCTAACAGTTTATGCCAACATATCATAAACTCGAGCCCTACTATCTTAATCCCTGGAGTAACTTCACGATTTTGAGGAGGAACAATGAGGGCTCATTCCTATCATTTCTATTACAACGTTACCCCTGTGGAAGTTGTTGTCGCGGTTGTAGCCTCCATCTCCGACAGAAGGATCCTCACGGTATAGTTACCATATATTGACCGTGGTCCCTTGACCTCTGGGACGCCATTATACTGATTATAGCCTTGGGCAACTCGGCGACAACCCCTTGTCTGCTCATTTACCGCATAGGAATCCTACTAATAATAGCACTCATCATTCTGTGGAAGTGGTTTATTCGGAATCTCAAGCTCAGTTCTAATGATCCATCTCTTCGCGAATCTCATCTGTGGCCGGGTGGGAGTGGATTTGCCAAATTACAAAGTATTTCTTCCCTGTATCTGACTTTCTTAATTAGTACACCAAGCTTATTGTGCGGGGAGGTTTCTCCTAACTTTTCGCAAATCTCAACATAAGGACATCCCATAAGAACCACCCGGCTTAGGATACAATACACGCCTTATTATTATCATCATGTCCCCAATAGAAGTATTCCTCATGATCATCATCTATGTGTGATGCGGATTGATTCTAAAAACGAGGGGAATCTATAGAAAAGAACTACTAACTGAATCTCCTGGTAGTTGCCACAAAGTTGTTTACTCTTTCTTGTGTTTAGTTTCTTGGAGACGGGTTTAGTAGCGTGCTTAGAAAACGTCACTTAGTGGTTCCAGTGAAAATTGAGTTGTAAGGATAGCAGTTGAGCCAAATAGCAGCCTCTCCAATCCGTGAAGAGGAAACATCTTAGCCCTATTACATCCAAGCCAAGCAGGCCTCCTACACATCTTGTAAACACTGCCCTTACCTTACATATATGGGCATGGGAATCCTCAGAAGGTTAGCCCTTGAAAAACAAACCTCTGGCGTAACAAGTTGCATCAAGCGACTAGTTTTTTTACCAAAAGGGCTG
Organism: Solanum habrochaites; assembly: GCA_027704765.1. Lineage (NCBI taxonomy): Eukaryota > Viridiplantae > Streptophyta > Magnoliopsida > Solanales > Solanaceae > Solanum > Solanum habrochaites. Next base: position 65,594 of record JAKWJA010001136.1, read on the forward strand.
GGCTAGGTGGTAAAAGGGGCAAGACAGTGGCCCATCGGAGGCTGTTATTATTTTCATAGCTTATGTAGTATTCTTGATCGTGGCGCGGGATTTTGTCCCCTCTGTTGGTTTTTAACCAGGGCATCGGGGTCAGGTAACAATTGACCAATTGAAACATCAAGCGGAGTGGGTGTTTTGGTTGGATAATCATTCATATTCAAAGTTCGATTTTGTTGCGTTAGGTTCGCCTAATGCGTGACGTAGGGAAACAAGATTCTCTTCCTATCAGGTATTTGGCATGCAAGGAATATGCGGTTTATGCAATAAATAAAAAAATAAACAAAGTTAAAATTAAGAAAATATCGACTTAAAATATAGTAATAAGTGAAGTTAATCTAAAAGCTACTTTCCCCAGCCACGAGCGCTTAAATTTGATACGCTCAAACTACTTCTCAATAAGAAGTTAAAGCGGTCGTATCAAGGTTAAAAGAACCCAACTAAGGCGGTTGGATCGTTCCAACCAAGGAGAAAATAGTTCAGACTTAACTTCATCTATTATTACTACATTTAGTAATTATTCCTTGAGAATTTAAAAATAATAGAAGGGGGGTTTTCTATTTTAAATAAATGACTGACTAGAGGAATTAAAGGAGACAACTAACAACTTCAAATGTTGGGGTTTAATCATAATCAAAGTAACAAAGGGTTTACGTGTTCCCACAGGTTTAACTTATAATTTCTACTATAACAATGTTTCCTAGTATCTTTCATGCAAATGATAAGTTATGATTCTAAATCCTGGTCCGACAATAGAAAATTAACTCTGCACCTGCGTCCGGCTACGGGTGTTTCTTACTAACCCTTACCTTTACCTCTTATTTAAAAATTCGTATTCGAATTTGACTAAGTATTACCTCGTATAGCCTATTAGATAGATACCAATAAATCTATGTGTAATGATTGTTCCTATTATCTACCTCCTTGGTCGGCAAGTAGCATTAAGGCAGAGAGTTCTTAACATTTGTCCACCGTTAAAAAGACTTCTAAACGAAAGAATTATCAATACATGCAAACAAACCACTATTTAGAATTGTTATTTAGTTAGAGTTTACCCCCATTGTGCGCCTATGGTTCCCCACCCTGTTATGGAGTTTAGTTACCCATATCATAATCACAAATCAAATATGTAATCATCGGAATTAATGACACTTACTCAGATGAGAAAATATAAAATCAAAAAGTTCACTTGATAATAAATAAAATCACCAATCAATAAATTACTGAAATTAATTGAAAGAACAAAGATTCTCCAAAAAGTGTAATTGTAACAATATCACAAATTAAGAGTCTAAAAAATCAAGAGAATAACCCAAAAATGAGGTTTTTCGAACATTTATACAAAAAAAAAAATAATTAAATAAGGACTCGTTGATGGAATCTGTCAAAATGAGGTGGTTAACGGACTCGCGACGGAGCGTCGAGGTTCGACGTACCGTCAGGATTCGTCGTCCGAGACTGTGCAATTTCTTCTTCTGCTCTCTGTATGACCTAAAGTCAGGTATGGCGGTCTTCATAGGCACAACGGTCCGCGAGGGTCTTCGTTCCAAAACCCTTGAAATCTTGGAATTTGTGGGGTACTGGACTCTCTCTGATTTCATGACGAACAAGCAGAGGAACGTCATGGCCCGACGGTCCGTTCGTACTCTAACCCCAACTTGGTCAGAATCCCATCTTCCGTCAGCAGCAGCTGCCACTAGAGCTACATACGGGACGTACTAGCACGACGAACCGCACAAGCTCGTAGGTAGGGGCGGGGTTCTTTCTTTCTTTTTATTTTTTCTTTCGGGCTGGTAACTTTTCTGTATTTCTTGCGCAAAAACCTCCCCATTCATCTTTTAGACAGATTTCCTGCCAAATAAATAAAGAGAACATTACATAAAAATTAGTACAAAAAAAGTCGTTTGGGACAAAAGTCAATTAAGGAAAAGTATTAAAAATACAATGCAAACACGGGCATGGAAGCAGGCTTAATACCGAGTGGGACTACGACCAGCACCCTCTTAGTCGGAAGAACAAGAAAGAACTGTGGTGCCCCAATAGTTAGTCACTCTTTGGGCATAATATTTACTGATCACGCTTAGCATCCTTTTTATAGACCTAGCAAGATATTGAGTCTTTCGATGGTGTGTAAACATCAGATTCCATGGATAGCTCTCGTGATTATGTAGATTGGGTGAGGGAATCAGAAAGGCGTCTCCAAACAAACCGAGCGGGGGCGGGCTTTTGGGCACACGGAAAAAGGAAGTGGGTTGGAGGGTGCTTCTCAGTAGAGTTGGTTGGGTTGTGGGGTCGCTATGGTAGATTGTATCATTCTTTTTTTTCTTGTTCAGTTAGTAAATTATTTAGTTTTTTTCTATTGCACAAGTTAAATAATTTCACGTAATAACACACCTTGTACCGAACTATTCAGTTGATGAGGTTTTGGTCTCAATATAATAGCACGTAAGATCGGTTCTTGATCTCCAGTTAACCAGTAAAGTTTTGAGTCGTTATTCTTTCAAAGAAGTTTGAATGCTTTCTATTTTAAGTCTTCCCTTTTATTCTATTTTCATTAGAGTTACCTAGGCATATCCCTGCATCTCTAATCAGTAGAGACTTTTATTCAATCATATTTAAATTCAATTTTTGATTTCAATTTGACATGTCAGTGGTTATAAAGGTTCAGTCTTTTTATATATATTCAGACGTAGAGCAAGGTATTCCTATGTATCACTTTATATCAAGTTAAGCCTCCGCAATTAGATGGGTTTATTCGTGATCTGTAGATCCCATGTGACGTCAAGGGGGAAGCCTCGGGCATTGAAAACTGGATATCGAAGCACTCTATTTGAGATCCTTAAGATGTGTGATGGCCACACTAAGTAGAGTCCCCTTTTCATGAGTGCGAAGTCACCCAAACGATGAGAGGGAGGTACAAAGTGTTTTAGGATTAATTGGATTCTTGTATTCTACAATGAGTGGATATGATCTCCTTTCTCAATCAACTGTGTGCTAGTTCCAGTATTGTCTCGGATGAGCAATTTGAGTTTCTATGGTCCACAAAGTTAGTGAGGAATACCAAAAAAAATTTTATTAATGGGTCAGAAGATATTTGGAGTTACTCAAAGTAACTGGGAATGAAACAGTTTTAGAGTTAGCGTCCCTGACCCCTACCAGCTCAAGGATGTAGCTCACATTGGTTCATTAAGGAAAGGAAAAAGGGGTTGAGACCTAACTCCTGCTGTGACTTAAGAGTGTTTTACCAGGAGTTTTCTAGATCGCTCTGTTTAATAGAGTTGATGATGAAGGCAAAAAAATTCTGGGTTTCATAAATTTGAGACAAGGGTCTATGGCGTCCAAGAGTATGGACGTAACGTTCACCATTCGCAGGTATGCTCTACATAGGGTATGTCGATCCCAGGAAAACATGATTAAGTTCCTACTGGAGATGTTTTCTTTGTTGAAAAAGAGTCAGAAATGCGATGTTAAGAGGACATGAATATCTCTAGGCTAGAGTAATGTTACACGTTGAGGAGATCATCATAGATAGCAGCTAAGGACCAACGAGAAGACAGATAGGGAAACTTATGAGTACTCTCAGTAGAAATCAGGAGGGTGGAAATCACTCGCAGAGTTTCAGCAAAAGCTTCTCAACTCCAAACACATTCATCATAAATGATCCATCACCTAGGTTTCCAACGCGATCATAAAGTTGAGGGCATCACCGCTTTTTGAGACTCAAACGCGTTGTTTCAGTACTAGAACTACCACCGTATTCAAAGGTGGGTAATAACCCATCGGGTGAGTGTCTTTCAGGAGGGATGGATGTTTGGGTGTGGTCAGATAGGTCACAGGTTAGGGATTGACCTTCTCTAATAGGGGACAAGGAGGGTAGAAGGGTTGGAGGGGGGTGGTAGCAATCGTATGGATCAGTCTACAAACTCAGCAAGATCTCTAGGGGCACCCCAATCCAGTATGGTACTTCATCTAGTACAAGTGGACAGTTATGCCAAAAAGGTTTGTATGCTCTCCAGTCTTGCCGGGAACAGGAAGGTTCCATTGAGTGGTCCACTGCTACTTACGATTTTTAACGTAGATGTTTATGATTTTTACATGAGGGGCTAGGTGATTTCGTGTAACTTCGTATCTAGAAGTAAAACTTTGGGTGTGTCCGTCTTATCAGCTAATTTTCTTCTCATTACATTAATGGACTACAAAACTACTTAATGTCTGTGTATCCTTTTTATCAAGTGTAATATTACTTTTGTCGGTTAATGAATTTAGAATTAGCATTATTTTCCTTCATGACTTTATATAGTTTCTATTTGAGCTCGGGGTAACATGACGCCCAACTTTGTATCCAATTTTGGGACTCATACTGGTGTTCTACATCTTTTGGTGATGCAACAAAAAAAACGATTGTTGAATAATGTTTCATTCTATTGTTCCTTTGTTGTATTAGATAGTCGTGAGAATTTAGGTCCTGATATAATTGATGTTTCCCTTTTTGTACTATCGATATATTTATAGTTTTATTACGCAGATCATGGTGATAGTCCTTTCTCTCCTTAGACAAGCTTTTAACCATAATACTTGGTTCACAATTTAGTCTTATTTAAATTTGCCTCTTGGTAACTTTTGGGTCTTTCCTGTATATTGTATCGATATGACATATCTATGCACAAAAAAATACCTCAATCTTTTAAAATTAAACAACTTTATTCTTTGTATATCTCTTACGCTGATATAATTAGTAAAAAAATAATTATAGGGGTGCTTACTTTGTTGAGCTTATTTTCTCCTATTATCACTATATCCGAAGAAAAGACCAAAACTTATATGTACAGTTGGTGCTACAATAAAAGAACTTGGAGGAAGTAATATTTTTTCTATTATTAGTATACAAGAAATTTTTGGAAGAGTAATAAGTCCTCAAATGCAAAAATCTTCACACAGAAAGTACCACAAAACAACACACGTTGTTATTGTTGTGAGTTGTTTCCTTCAATGCAAGACAACAATATCATATGCTTTTTGGATTATCTGATTCCAAACGATTCCAAATTGCCTAGGTTAATTTATCATCTTAGTTCTACCCTAATGAAAAACTGTTATTTGAATTAATATTAATATTAATATTCAAGGCTATAATATAAAATTAATTAATTATATTAAATGCATCAATAATATTTAACGAGAGTGTATAATTTATAATTGGTACTACTCTATTCTTATCTATGGGATGATTAGCAGGAAGAAATTGAGAGGGATATTATAGAAATCAGGAGGCACAAAATTCTAAATCCTATAGTAGTACATGGCTTTAAAACTTGTAAAATATGGTCTGTTCGAAAAGCCTCAAAATATATTTTAAAAAATATTATATGCATCAAATTAATTTTTTAATACAAAATAAATACGTTATCTTACACAAAAACATGTTTTAAGGATAACTCAAACACGGTCATTTTGTTATAAGTGTGATTTACAGGGCTCACCACAAATTTTCATATAACCATAAACTTTTGTTAGCTCCCCCTTTTAGATATTTGTTGAGGATTAGTTTAATTTTCTCGTAAATTATGAACCTTAATAATCAGAACCTCTAACTATTATTTTCCTACAATTTAAATCCTTTTTTTCTTTACGTGTTTATCTGAATATGCAGCTGTTAGCTATGGTCAAAGGTTTCGTCAATTAACAACCATTTATATTGACACCACATTTGAAAATGTCTGGAAGAAAATCTAAAGAAACCGTATCAATTGAATTTAGTTGATTCTCCTCCAAAAATTGGACATGAATTTTTGATGCACCCTGTGATTGTTGATATTACCTAGAAGCCATAAGTGATTTTTTTAAACGGCTCAAATACAGTTAGCAAGAAGGGTCATTCTAGAAATATCCCTCGTCAATTCTTTTTATTTTTTTTAAACAATTGAGATTTATGGCATGATGCCCATCGTGAATATTTTCATCTTTCCCTTTTAAAACGTAATAACACTATGAAAAATAGATTGAACTTGCAACGTCTATTGATGGCCTGCCCCAGTCTCTTTCATTGTTCATTGGAGAGATTAGGAACATATGCATGCAGATCTACACTCGATGAACATACAACAAACCCTGCTTCACGAGGTCAGGGGATCCCTCCACCGCCTAGGAAGGTAGATGATCCAAGAGGCTGTCAAGAATCAAATTGGGTTTTACTTCTGGGGGGGGAAGTGTATTAACTGTGAAGGATGTACTTGTAATTTATACTCCTTTCATGAAACATTTGATGTCTAGTTTTCTTTTTACAAGAAGGCTTTTTAACAGCATTATTGAATCGGATCAATATGAATTATGAATGAGGGTATTTTTTGGGGGAAAGACGTTGATTGTGATGGAATATGTTAAGTATAATGTTGATATAAAATAAAGTTTCTAATTTTGTTAAATGCTCTCTTATTCCAATGGTTTTGAAAAGAAATGTGAAAAAGTGTGAGGCTTGTAGTAAAGAACAAAATAGAATAAAAGACTTGGGTGGTGATGTTATTTTAATTGAAAATAAATTTCATTGATCTGAAAATAGTGGGGGTAAAAGAAATTGAACAAAATATTTTGTCACTACCTATTTCTATTACGTCAACTTTGAAAAATAAAGGAACGTTAATGATGTGAGTTACAAATAATTTTTTTGGGGGTCTTATCCACGGACCAGGACCATGGCCCGTTTTGTATTCGCCGATATTTTGTACGTAGGCGATGGGGGTCGACCCTTAGCCAATCATTTTTTCTGAGTTTCTGGGAAGGGGATCCAGGTTGAAAACCAAAAACCCACCTACGGTTCGTGGGTTAACCTAAAGATCTGTAGGTTGCCAATGCGTTGCGCCTGCAACTTCTGAAATTATGAACTTTTGTTCTAAGGCCTATGGGGTGTTATAGATAAATTGTAAAGGTAATGAAGCACTATATTCTTGGTAGAATAATGTTTCACAAGAGGTGTTCATAATGCTAAAATGACAATATGAGAAAAAATATCGTGGAAAAACTAATTGAATACTCAAAAAATATTTTTGAGATCATATTTATGATGCGGAGGTTCGTTAATGATAAATATAAAATTAGTCTTAAGTGTCTAATTTAAATTTAGAGTACAAGATCGGAAATCCAATGATACATTTTGTATCATGTTGACCCACAAATTCTGTGAGTATATTAGGATATTCTGGTTGTGAGTTTCTTTTATATAGTCTAGGATATGACTAGTATGAAAAACGGAAATGTATACAGATTTGTGAAAATGATTTTTCTTTTTTTACAAAAAGGTGTCACTTAAAAATATTGTGATTTTTCTTTATTGTGTTATTTAAATATAGTTAGTGTTTAGACATGAAATATTGGGTGCATAGTCATTTGTCATGTTTTATAGAAGAAGAAACATTTGGATTATAAGGTCTTGTCCATGATCTAATAATACAATGTACTGAGTAGGTCAATAAATTTCAAAACTAAAAGTTTATTGAAATATCCATATAAAAGGACATTTGACAAGGTGAGGACTCTAAACAATGTTTGTATACCCAAAATTGTAAGAAGACAAAAAAATGGTGAGTAAAGTAAAAGCTACCTAGGGAGAACTTTTCAAACCCAATATTGTTCTTTCTTCTGCTTTGAGCTCAAACGGTTTGTCCCAATTAAACATTGACATGTTATAAATTATACTATCTTGCAGGAAAAACATATTCAACTTTAGAAGTAATCTAACTTCGAGTGCAATAAAAAAATGTCAAGTATGGGCTGGATCTAAGTTTACTAAAGCATCGTTATAAATCTTTATTAAACGGAATTTCTAATACTTAGAGATGATTTAAATTGATAGTGTGCTTATTGAAGTCAAAACACATCTCCTGTGGGAAAAAAAAAAGTTTCTCATAATTTGTTGATAATGTTTCATTTTATAACATATGTCTATTTGATAAACCATAGGTGAAGCAACAGAAAAGAAAGTCTAGACAATATTAAAATTTTAAGTGAAATAAGGTGGGAAAAAGATAGAAAGTGATAGGGAAGGAGAAATAAAAACTCTTTTGTTTAAAAAGGTTTGGAAGGTGATTATCCATCAAACTAGTGGCTGATGCCCTAATCTAATGGACTTGCAGGAAGAGGAAAAACCAAACTTAGAAGGAAATATGGCTACATTACTTATAAGGTCAAGTTTCCACAAAACTGTATGGAGCTTAGCCTTATAGAAAAGGGGAACAAACAAAAATTTTGTATTTTCAAAAAGGAGAGAAATAAACAGTTTTTTTGTTCAGGTACAATAATTCAATGATAAATGAAAAGAATGAAATCTACTAGGAATATTTGAAGTGTGGGGGTTTATAGCCACGTACAAGTTTCTATTCCTAAAAAGATTCAAATTAGGACATTAAGCATGGACATAAATTAGACTTGAAGGGACAAAAAAGGACATTGAATAGAACAAAAAGTAGATGTGTACTTAATAAAGATGTTCATGGCGTTCTTAAGTTAAAAGGACATGTATTTTCCTTGGATTGATTTTCTGTATGTTATAAATTTTTTTATGACACCTCGGTGGACCCATCATTTTGGAAAGATTGTGTACATAGTGAGATTAATTCAATATGAGCACACCGTAGTGATAGTTGATTGATCTTCCTCCAGGAAGAGTAAAAACTTTGGATACAGTGAATTTCACAGGAAAAAAGAAAATGCGGTAGATTAGAATATTGCAATACAAAGTCAAGACTTTTTTAAAGACTTAGACACAAAACAAAGTCTGATTTTGTTTGAAAATACTCTCGTCAAAAATAGAAACAATTATTGGATGTTAATGCATTAGTGTGGTATATGAATTCCAAATTCATATCATGTACGTGAAGATAAACTGTCTTATATGGAGGAAAGTGGAAAAAAATATATGGAACAAACTTTTTAAAAGGTTGTGACCTTTTTGAAGGGTTATAACTTTTCAAAGGTTTGTGGACCTTTCGATAAGGCACAATAAGTATTTGTTTTTTGTTTCACACTACCATTTGTTGTCTATAAATAGAGGGATTTCATCACTTTTTTAAAACAAACGATATTCGAAATTTTCACTACTATAAATCTAGTATTATAAGAGTTTTATTGTCGTTGCGAGGGTACGCTAGCACCGGCTTTTAGGTACCGATTACATAGATTAAGTAAGATAAGAGCGTTCCTATCATTGAGAAATTCTTTTTAACTCGGGTACTTGAGGGGAATACTTTCTTAAAGAGACATTGTGCGTTCAATGGGCTCATGTTCTTTTTTAAGAAAAATATTAAGTATATAGTTTATAATTTTGTTGGACTATTTTCTTCGAATTGGTTGATTTTCTAGTTTTGAAAATGCTCTTAAACAGTGTTGTGCTTATCAAGATCTTCAAAATTTTTGTTTTTTAAGTGTCTTAGGAATACATATGAACAAATCTGGTAGAAGCTACACTCCTAGATTGGATCGTAAGGTTTGGGTAACCTATTCAAAAATTAAATCGACATAAATAGGTACTTAGGTGATTTATTATTAATTAAAATCTAAATTTTAGGGGAATTTATGGTCTCGAGTATTGCTATTAACAAAATCAGATTGGTATTAATAATTTAACCATCCTATTTGACGACGTATGAATTTAGTCTCCTATATAATAAAACACACTTCTCTCTCTCTCGTTCGAACAATCCCTCTCTCACGTAGTTGCTGCCAAAAATAATGTGCAAGGAACTGAAAATACATCCAGATTTATCACCTTGAAGAACTACAAGAATTTTTAAGTAAAAGGCCAAGTAATCAAACACAAGGATAAGAGTGGTTCGTCACTGGAGGTGTACGTTGGTTTAAATTGGGCGGGGTTGGATAGGAGTTTCCGGTGCAGCAGCAGCCGCAACATCAGGGTTTGAAACACGATGAAGGTATGGTATGGGTTATTATCTTTTGGCTCATATCCAAGAGCCCCTTACGATTCAAAACTATTCACCTCGAAACTAAGGTTGGTCCTGTTGCAGGTCCCTGTCCATAGCTCTAGGCTTCTTAGGTTTATTTGTGGTCAGGAATCTCGTTTTCGAGCATGTGCCATGGGACTATGTGTTGATATTTTGTGTCTTTTGGGAATATGAATGGAAATAGCTGTATGTAATGTGCAAGATTTTGACCATGATTTTGTGTGTATCTTTAGAATGATAATAGATTAGAGATTACTCGTGTTTTATGTGCCAATTAGCGCTCTTAAAATCGTGATGTTCAAATGGTTGAAATGCTAGAAATTCTAGTTAAAAAATGACCAACTCATTACTTTTAAATGAATTTTGACGAATGACTAAGAAAAGGTGCTCAAATATCCGGTAAAAAGCTTATATAAAAAGGTGTTCACAAGTTCCAGAATCTGGAAATTTGCTCCAGGTGAATTATGCAAATCTTTGGGTTGTCTAAAAAATTAAAAAAATAGGTGAGGTTGCAGGATGAACCCAAGACTAACCAACAAAGCCTTAATAAATAAATAAAAAAGAATGCGTAATGGGGGTTCGAACTAGGTTGGGGGCCCAGCGAATTTTAAAAAAAAATTAAAAGAAATGGGGTGGGATTGAACATGCGACCTGGTGGAGAGAAGAGGAAGAGTAAGTAACTTGAGTAAAGGGAGGAGTGGGAATCGAAACCACGAAACTACCAGTCGCGAATGGAAAAAAGAAGAAGATGTGAGGCGTGGGGAGCGAACCACAACCTC